>CM042155.1:100504523-100517023 GCA_023376005.1 Doryteuthis pealeii
AATATTAGGAGCTCTTTTTTATTAAACAAAGCTTAAGTTCTATTTCATCTTAAACTGGATTTTTACGAAATAATTTCAGATCAATTTGTCTACTATCGTTCGTAATCAGAAAATAAACAAGTAGTTTCTATTTAAAGTTTTACTCACATAATCTATTTCCTTGGATGTCACTTTAGTGAGCTCATCAACATAAATATTTATAAAAAATTGAATGATCAGTGGAAAATAAAATCTTTAGTGATTCAGTGACCCCTTCTTTGTGTGTCTAAATAATATTGTCCATTCTATCACTCTCTTGCTCTTTCGCTCTCCCTATATATATTATATATATATATATATATATATATATATATATATATATATGGGAGTAAGATGAGGAAATCAATCCGAGAGTTTATGGAGAAAAGTAGACAAGAACGATATGCTCCAAAGGATGAATATCTATTCTTGATAATAATGTCGACGCTATAACGTTTCTGTCTTCATGACCTTATTCGGGACGCAAGATGAGGTCTTGTATCGCTCACTTCGAGTTCTCTTAGTGAGTGATGAGTATTCTTGGTCGCGTATGAGTAGAGGGTGGTGGTGTAGTAGTCCTTCTCTATTGTGGATGCTTTAATTTTGGTGGCACATATTAGAGGAAGTAGGAGTTGGGAAAAGGGGGTGGCTGTTAGGACTGAATTGTAAGCGGCGTATACATGATTCCTAGCATGGACTGCGACAAAAATACATAGGTGAAACCTCCAGGAAGCTTAATAAACACATATAGGAACATAAATGGAATATTAGGCAACTGTCTTTTCCAACACGCATTCAAAATACGCCATACTATTTATTTCATCAGCGCCTTGATGCTAACGTATAACGACAATAAAGATTAAGGCAAATCTTTGAAGCCAATTCAATAAATAATATGCAGAATATTAGCAGCAGATATGGCTTTTTCAATATCTCTTCATATTTAGGCAAAATAATCATTAATGTCTATAAAGTGATAAATTCAAACCATATTAAAAACAACCAAACAGAAAATAACATCCCTCTAAAAAAAAAACTCCCCCTACGTTAGATAGATTAAACAAATTCTTCAACTCAGCACACACAGAGAACCCAGAAATGACCCACAATCCTGCCACCTCAACTGTTCTTTCCACATAATAGTATTAAACTCAGCTAAATATAAAATATTATAAAATGACAATGATAAGATATTTTACCATGATATTTAATAAGTATGCCCCACCCCCCAGACACGATCACATAAATTTACAACCAACCAAAATCAAAGAGAATAGTTTAATAAGCTTAGTAATATTCATGTTCGTAAATTAATCAATTGATATATACATGTACTTTAATTACTCTTGATAAAATACTAAAGACAAAAAATCTTTTTTCAGGATTGAATTAATTCACATCATAGAATAATTTTTAATAATTACCTGTAAACATTTTGTAATTTTTCTTTTTCCTTTTAGATGAAATAGTTAATGTCATGAAGTATAAACTATATTTATAGAAGAACATCGTTGTTATAATTTACACACAACTAACATGCAAATAATGGACATCAGAATGATGTGGACGATTTTGGCACAGAATGATATTATCATCTCCAATAAATGACCTATGGAAACAGTTACCCCATATGTTCCAAACAACAAAAGCGTATACTGTTTGGTGAATTCGCGCCAAAACTAGTAATGGTTGCCAAGACCTTGCAAAAAGTGCAGCAATTATGAGAAAGGGCGAAATTACGTTCTGACAGATCATTGATCGGTTGAGTCCCTATTCGTCGAGATGGGAGAAACTCAACTGATCTATTGCCCCCACACGTGTATCATTAACTGGAGACATGACCCGACCAGCCAAGGTACACAAATATATTCAGAAATTACTGCTGCCTATAAAAAAAAATCCCTCAAGGAAACATCTGGTCGAATATAATCTAGTCGAGAATTCTCTCATACTGTTTGCACCATGTAATCTGATCCTAGCTGTTTCATATTTCTGGAGAAATAGAGGTGCAAGAGAGGAGCACTCTCATCTGTTATAGACATATCATAAAGAAACAAACAAAGTCATTCTGATTTTATCCCAAAACGATGAACACAATCATCCATATTCCGTATTCTTATTTTATGCTATTTAAAGAGAAGATAAGCAACTCTTTTGAAAGACCAACAATGGCATCTACATTTTATTGTAGGAGCTTTACTCAATAATTAACTGGAGACATGACACTTTTATCCTGTAGGTCCGACCAAAGAAAAAACATAGTAAATGAAAATTGCCTATTTAGTTTTCAACCAGTATTCCTGCCCTTGCTACAAAGTAAACAATGATCATCTAATATTACATTGCCTTAGTCTTTGGACACGTGGTGGAATCAATGCAACTATCCGATGATATATCCCATTACTTGACACTCTCTAATTTGATAATAGACGGAGAAACAGAGAGACAATTTGAAAGATTAATTATCTTGATTCCACTTAAGAGAACACTTCAAAGATTCGAACCGTAAATCTATACAACTTACGCGTCACGTGGCTCTGATTTAAGATTCAGTGATTTGAAAATTTTAATTTCAACATCTGCAAACACTATCAATATAAGGGAGGTTATTACTACTTACTAATTAATCTTTTTATTGTTCAGATTTATTTAGATCTACCGTATATACAACAAGGAAATAACCTTGACTTTCATGAACAGTTATTTCTGAAATATTTATACTCAACAGCAAGCAATTTTACTTAAAATAGTACTTCTAAACTCTTCAATACCCTATCATGCAACAACCTTTTTGTGTGTATTGTAACAACGGAATAGAAAATGTTTGTGTTCTTTATAATTATATAGGAATTGGATTGACAAGATAATTGTTCAGTTACTTGTTCATTTCCTCCATAATCTTTTTGATTATTTTTATCCTAATCATAACACTCACAACTCGATGAATCCGAGTCCATGACAACAAACATTAACAAAATCTCTGTTAGCTTTTCACATAACAAAAATATTTTATACTATGACAAACTCAAAAACTAAACAAAGCCACTTGTACTATTTAACAGATCTTAGGAACCTGTCCTCATCCCCTTAAAAAACAATCCCCTTCAACATTTCAAGTACCTGCCAATCATGACAAATCGTGATGACAATGTCAAGTAAATAGGTTAACATCGGAAGAAAACTCAATGAAACTTCCGTAATGTGTTTGTGAAAAACGAATACCTAAGCAGATGACACGCACAGTTTTACGTCATATCAAACCAATCAGTTATAAAAAGCAATATCATAATTTAATGGGTAATTAGGCTTAACTCCATTAAATAAAAAAATAGCAGTGAATAACTCTGGTTAAAGTATTTCAAATGTAAGAGAACAATTTTGTCACGATAATTCAATCGGCTCTTCGACTTCCGCGTGTTGTTATCATTAAAAGATATTTTTTACGAAGATAACATTATTTATAAATGTTTATTATGACAAGAAGGAAGATGTATATTGGTGAAAACCTTACCTACTAAATGAAATGTCTTGACAAACATGATATTAAACATATATACTGGTTTTATTTGGTAACCCCACGTCAAATAAAAGGCTTTATGTCTTCTAAATATATATTTGATATTACACACTAAACGTAATCGACTGAGACTATTTAAAAAAAAAGTATAACTACCTGGCGGCAGCATGAATCTATATTCCTGCCTTATATCCTATCATCACATACTTTAAAGAAAATACCTAATATGGGTGTATGAAAAAGAATCTCTCAGAATGAAGAATGCATACTTTAATGCTTAGCTCGCTATCTAACCTGACTAAGGCAGAATCAATAGTAAAATATGTTTTTAATCATATTGTCAATCTTTTTATAGAAACTACCTATTCTCACACGAGTATATATATATATATATATATATAATTATATATATATAATATATATATATATATATATATATATATATATATACAAATTCTGTTGATAATATAGTTTTCAAAGAAGACGATTTGAAAACCGCATTGGCGAGGAACTGTCAGTTTCCAAGAATCGGTGTCTCCATGTCTTCCCTAACTTAACCGAATCAAAAATATCTAGAAAGAAATATATGAAAAAAGATAAATACTATTACATCTATGAACTATAACATGTTATTTCTACCATCGTTAATCGTTGGGAACACATTCGCATTACACTTGTTGCAATTCCACAATGACTCAAGAAAAACACTTAGATTTATCTAAACATTTCTAAAGTATTTTTTAACTTTTGTGCCTTGATTTTTTTTCAACCTACCTTTATAATATCTATTGATATGTTTTTTAAAATTTAAATTCGAATACATTTTATATTCCGTATTTTCTATGTACAAATGCCTAATGTAACAATTAACATTATTCACGATGTAGTTTTGCTTGATGATCGTAAAAATGTAAATTTATTACTTGCAATATGTATAATATATATATATATATATATATATATATATATATATATATATATATATAAGGTGTTGCAAAAAGTCATCGATATTTTGGTACTTTTTGACACACCTTGTAGTCTGAAAAAATAACGTTCCATTCATTGCTCATTTCTATCTTGGTGATTACAGCTTCAAACTCGGCACTTTTATGACACACTTGTTATTCTGTATGAAATTAACGTTCCATTCATTTTTGATTTCTATCTTGGCAAATAGAACTTCAATCTCGATACTTTTGTGACACACCTTGTACGTATATCCATCCCTCCTTATTTCTCTCACCTATATCTCTGTCTCTCTTGCTCTCTCTCTCTATCTCTCTCTCTCTATATATATATATATATATATATATATATATATATATATATATATATATATATTATATATATATATGTGTGTCTGTCTATCTGTCTGTCTATGTATGTGTGATTATAAACATCAGAGGCATTATTTTCATATTTATTTATTTCTGTGTGTCTCTGTGTGTGTGTGTGTGTGTGTGTGTGTGTGTGTGTGTGTGTGTGTGTGGTTATAAACGTGAGAGGCATTATTTTCCTATTCGTTAAATTTTCCTTATGTTCTTTATTTTTGAAAGAAAAAGCACAGTTTTATTTATCTATTTATTTATTTATTTAAATATTGAAATTTTTTAGTGTGTGCATTTTTTATAACTATAACCCTTTCTTCCCCGTTGGCAATTTTTATAGAAATAAACAAACCAAAAAGCCAACCTAATTGCGAGGGACATTACTGTCTGCGGCAATTAAGGTTACGTGTATCGATTTTTTATTTGTTTAATCATAACCTCCCTCCACTCTCTCACTGTTTAAGTCAAACCTTTTTACATCCGATGTTCTCTATCATAAATAGTAACATTTAATACATGACATCTCTTATAAATATTACCTAAATAATCTCCAATACGATCGAAATATTTATTCATGTATTTATTCCTGTATTAAAACTGGTTAACTAAACACTTCAGAATTGGAAAATAATTAATTATTTTATTTACTTCGATTCGGCAAAAGTGCAGCTGTTATTTTATGGAGAGAATTGGAAATCTGTCTTTCCCAAGAGGGAGACTTAATGTTCTTTTCATTTGAAAATATCAAAGAAAATTTATTGTTTAATTATTTCATTAGTCCTCATTTGCTGTGGTAAACACACGTCACTTTGCTTTTGATGATGCTTTGATGACCATTTTATCGACTCTCTCTTCATATTTGTAATGTGAAAAGAGTCGGTTAATGGAAATATTTAAATTTGTCAGTCGTAATAAAAATTTATTATAAACAATTTGATTTGTTGTAGGTGACCATGATCCTTGATGAATATCAAAAATGAAGTGTATGGAGAGAAGAGAGAGAGAGAGAGAGAGAGAGAGAGAGAGTGTGGTGTGTGTGTGTGAGAGAGAGAGAGAGAGTGTGTGTGTGTGAGAGAGAGAGTGAGAGAGAGAGAGAGAGAGTGTGTGTGTGTGTGTGTGTGTGTATGTGTGTGTTTGTGTGTCCTTGTGTTTTATGAGTTTTTTAAGGACTCTTGACGGAAAGGGACATTTAATAAAATACTTTTCAAAAATTCTAGATAAAGGAGTTGTTTACCTGTAGGTTTCTCCCTTTGTCTAAGAGAAAGATAAGGTTATTATATAACTGAATGGTGATTAAAATCGAGCGGCAAGTAAAATACCTAACATCAGACTGCGAGCGTAGATATTGCTCTATAGAATGTGACCTAAGTAGTTTTAATAGACATAATATTCGCTAGGATCTGTTAGTTCTATTAGTGAAGATCGAACTCAACCCCATTACTTTCTAATTGATTTATTTATTGATTGATTTTAATGGCATGTCAACACATTCAAGGTGATTTTATGTCTAGAGTGCATTTGTTTATTAAGATCTTTTTTGTGGTCCTATCGAATACGAATAATTTATAAACAGTTCTGTTTGACTTATATATGGGAATGTAGCGGGTATCATAACGTCAGAGTGGACCTTGGAGTAATGGCAATGAAAGTCTACTCCACATTCACCATCAAATACATTTTCGTTTTGTACTCCGAACACCTTTAGGGGGCGTTACCTGTCTGCATATGATACAGCCAGTGTATTCTAAGTCTCCCGGGTGATCAATGTTTTTTTTTTCTGTTCCATAATTAAAATAGTTTTCGAGAATAACTATTGTTCATATGAATTTAAGTTTTATATAACGAAACACAAGTTATTTTTCAGTTTTATATGTGGTAATATTACTCCTAAATTTAAGGCATTTCTGTAGAAAGATCCGTTAATAGTGCAATGGGAAGTATTTCGCTTTAAATATGATGGCCTCTATTAAAGAAGGTGACAAATGAACGATGGTAAGCTTCTTGGATGATGGATTGTATACTTTAAAATCTATTTTACCCGACGTGAGTGGATAAACAGCGTGGGTAGAGACTTTCTAGACTGTTCGCGAATGAAATATTTAAAAGGAGATTTAGTGTCTGTGAAGAACATGAAATATATTTAACGTAAAATAAAATAATAAGGCAACAATAACATTAATAACTAAAAAACGCGAATAAACATGAATATAATACATTTGATATGAATGCCTACATTTACAATTAGAGGTATATTTTTTAAAATGTAGCAAAATTATGCGCTAGACTATAGAAATACTGATTTTCTCGTTGTAAAATATGTTACTCAGTATATGTGGTTGTTTACATATTTTCAGAAATGTAGAGAAAAGGCTGAATGTTTCTAAACCCAAAAATAATATGCTGTACATAAACATTTGATGAACACAATATTTTCTCATACCTTTTTCTTAATTGTTGAGAGCAGTTGTAACGATATTAAGATATCACATATATCATGCCGCTGTTCGAGGTATTTTCACGAGTAAAAAGAGGTGATAGTATGAAATAACCAGTGTTCAGTTTTAATTCAGGGAGTAGAAGCATGTGTCACGTCACAGGCCAATTCTTATTGCGTGTATATAGCAGTAGGACAGACAAGTAAACATGCTTACTCTCTCTCTTTCTTTCTCTGTCCCTCAGTATATATATATATATATATATATATATATATATATATATATATATATATATATATATATTGTGTGTGTGTGTGTGTGTGTGTGTGTGTGTGTGTGTGTGTGTATGTGTGGTGTGTGTGAGTTAAACATATAGATAACTACAATATTCCATCTATACTTCCCCTAGTAGTATCTAATATTTATGTATAATCTGTCACAATTCCTCCGAAAAGGTAAATGTAGCAGAATCGACACAGGATTCCAATATCATGTCGGCTTTAAAGAGAGAGTCCTACCAACTTTTTATTAATTATTAACAATGGGGGAACTGTAATATTTGGTTTCTGAGAACTAAAAAAACAAACAAATTATAACAATCTATGTTTAGTCACTTGATTAATACATGGGTAATCGGGACTTAAAACAGAGATGACTTCAAATAGATGAAAGTTAGGTGTGGGGTAGTAGCTACGATGTTGATTATATATATATATATATATATATATATATATATATATAATATATATATATATATGTATATATATATATTTGTGTGTGTGTGTGTGTGTGTGTGTGTGTGCGATGTTTGGGGATGAGGTGTCTATGTCATTGCTTACAAACAAACATGCGTACGTAACTGCATATTTGCTGCACATATTTCAACTGATTGGTTCAAAAATGAGTTTCTTTACGTTTATCCAGTGAGTTAAATCAGAATACTAAGAGCCTCTCTACGTTATCTATTCACGTCGTTACTATGAAATATACAGTAAAGTTTGTACACTAAGGAAATGTTTAAATTTACTACCCTTACATTAAGGTGGAACGATATTACGATCATTCAACATACCAAGAATGTCTGGAACCCATTCCGTCATTTGGAATATATAGAACAGGGTTTCTCAAACTTTATACTTTTCTTTGCTCTCATACACTACCAAATAAATTATTTGAATATTAAATTGCTCACCATTAATTAATTTACCAGTGCTTAATACAATTTACATCAGAAATTCATCAGTAAACTATATTTTAATGCGAGGAATGGGTTTGGTGGACACTGAAGAGATCATAAATATCAAGATACTTTTTTGTGATACCAAAAATGGTTTAACGATATTAGAGCAAATTTTTTCGTTCATGTAAATGAAATGTATATTTTAAAATGTATGTATGTAAACAACAGATCATCACTGGAATCAATCATGCATATCGATACATGTACGATATTTGGCTACAGGATCCAACGATTTTTCTCCGGTTATAATCGGAATTATAAATGCAAACTAAAAAAAGTCACCCTGTGTATCCCTATGCTTTTACCCCCTCTAAAACATTTATTCACCCATGGGGCTTATATGGACGACTTTAAGAAGCCCTTATCTAGATGGTCAGGCTCAGTTGGAAATAGGAATAGGCAATAAGTTCTTGCAGCTCGGATTTTGTGTCGTACAAAATTTAGAAAGAGATATTCCCTGAGGTGATAACTGGCTCCCACAAAATCAGGGGGAAATCTGTAGCTTTAGAAAATGGCCAACATCATTTTCATCTAGAGGTCTATATTGGAGGGGAGATTATTGCGCATCTATGAATAAATTAGGCCTGAATGTTTTATAAATGTCACCAATTCGCACGTTGCGTTTTGTACGTACTGCCAACGGCCTGA
Source organism: Doryteuthis pealeii (assembly GCA_023376005.1). Classification (NCBI taxonomy): domain Eukaryota; kingdom Metazoa; phylum Mollusca; class Cephalopoda; order Myopsida; family Loliginidae; genus Doryteuthis; species Doryteuthis pealeii. The sequence goes on from CM042155.1 coordinate 100,513,710, forward strand.
GGAATAAGAATTCATCAATCACCGAGCAGGCATTAGGCGATTATCGATGTGAGAAATGAACGGATACGTTTATGAGTAAAAAGAAAAGATATTGTGCTATAAACAGCAAAATCGTTACTTATGGGAATGGGGGGATTGTGTCACATCGCAGTATGGATCTATTTTTGTGTGTTTGGTTCATAGCCTCAGGCAAGGCAAGGAACCAGAGAGAGAGAGAGAGAGAGGGGAGACAGAGACAGAGACAGAGACAGAGAGATGGGTCGAAACAAAACGAACAAACTCACATACAAAAAAAATAACAGGCTTTGAAAGATAGAGGGCTTAATAAATAAGTGAAATTGATTCCTGAGATTATTGTTTTATCATCTTACCTATTAAAAGCAATCATATGTATAATTTTAAATTAAAATGGATTGAAATAAAATTAAAATAACTGTAACCTGTAAACTGAGCTGCTAGCAATGTTTTAAAGAGAGAAAGCAAGTATATGTAATATAAAGAGAACAGATGACAGTGATTGTATACTGTATGAATGAGGGATGCAAGCAACTACCTAACCTATTGAACAGATTATGAAGCATTATACATCTGAAATAAAATTGTTCTCTATGTTCAGTGGGTGAAGATTTGTTACTCAGAAATGAGATTCCTAGAAAATAAACAGAAAGATTTATGGTAAATACTAATTTAATAAATATCAATTTTTTAATGAAAATTCTTGCGGAGTTTAATAAAAGGTATAGGAGAGAAAAAAATCTGTTAAATGAAAAAGTTCTACCAAAGAGTAAAATGATAGATATATCGCTCATTAAATGAAATTGAATTGATGTGGAATAATTCTTCCCGAAACTGAAAATATTTTTAGATGCTTTAATGCATTTAAACGTGATCGAATATCCTGAATTTCGCCCGGTGTTAGCTGAAAAGTTAAGAAGGTTATATTAAACCCAGGTTTTGAAGAAAAAAATGTAAAAAATGTAGGCTAAATAAAAAAAATAGTATTTCATTTAAAATAGTGCAATTCTTGGTGAATTAAATAAAAGTAAATAAAAAAGCAAACAGCACAAAAACAATTCATTTAAGATACTATGAACTAAAACCGAATTCGAGGTTGTTTTAGACAGTTATTTTTCAGTTTGCAACGGAAACAACCTTATCAACACGTTTTGTTGTATACATTTGAATTTCAAGTTTATGGAGCTGATTTAAAATCCAATAATAATTACGTTTATCGCTTTTTTATTTTAACAGACTTATTATTATCATTAGGGAAAAATGAATAGCTTTATATTCCCAATGATAGTAAATATTTTTAATTCATTTTTGGTGACATCAGTTTCATTCGCAATTTTTTTGCGTGCTACTAAGCGATTTGCATTTATTTCGTAAGGTAAGTAAATACATATTATTTCATCTTTTATTAGAGGATTGTAGTGAAAAGAGAAAGACAAAAACAAGTTGATTCATCTCCTATTGCCTCTACATCTTATGATCAGGATGTTATTCTTTCCCAATCATCAAATAGTGAAGAAATAGGTGAAGGTTATGATCCTGGCAGAAATTCCAAATGTGTATATAGCCTTTTAAAATCCCTCGGGATGCTACTGAGTTGATCAGGGGTGATGTGTCATTAATTGAGATAAGATGCTAAAAATACCAAAGATACATTTTGATGCTACACATTGGTCTCACTTTATTGACCTGTCACAAAATGGAGTTTATATGCTTGGATTCACAGAAGAATTTTCAGATTATAAACTTCTGGAGTCATCAATGAGCGGGACAAAATTAGAGTTGGCTGATTTGCCTTCACACTCACAAATATTCCACAACTTTTTTATGAACAATAATTTCTGTTAATATAAATATTTTACAATATGATTTTGCTAGACCTGTAGTTAAATATGACCATCAGATATCCCAAACTGTATGTGTGTCAAAGTTCGATCCACTATTCTACCTGCCTGCAATCTATTCTATGAATATATTGTCTGCGTTTTTGTCTTTACACCCACATTCATTACCTCACACACACACACACACACACACACACATACACACATACACACACACATACACAGGGGTAAACACATACAAAAACTGAGAGGAATTGGATTGTTTTTAGTACGGGTCGTTTCCTAATTCCTCATTTCATCCAATCCTATTCTTATACGACAATATTTCATGATTATCATTGAAAAAAAATAAACACGGCTCAACAAGGATTGACCACTTTTCCTATTTCATAAGTTTCGGCCCATCACATCAGAATAATTAGGAAGTTGGCCAAACTCAGTAAATCAAACAAGATAAGCGAAAATGGTTGACAAGAAGCATCTAGAAATAAAATGATTTATGGTAATTGAGAAAACTCATGGGGATCAACAACTAAACTGTCTGGAATTAGTCAAAATCTAGCGTGACTAGCTGATATACATGAGTGTTAAACGATTGCTATCCATGGGAAGAAAGAATCGCTTATATAATTTTACCGAAAATTATGATGTAATCAAACAAAACCTAATTTAAAACCTTTCAGCAAAAATCGTTCAAAATGATTATTTTTCGCTGATAAGACCTATAACCGCGGTCAACGAAGGGCCAATTTCTTGCAAATAGAATTTTTGCCGGCTTCATATGAAAATGGTCTTTCTAGACCAAAACTTTGTCTCTCGATTCCGCAACCCTACACAACTTTGGTGTAAAGATAAAGATAAAATTAGACACTGAACGATAGGTAGTTTAATCAGTGGATATAAAGTAGTCTTATTGGACAGTGGTTGTTTATAATTTGATTATGAAATAATGAGATATGTATATATAGTCGTGGTACTTGGAAAAAGTAGAAATTCAAAAAGAGTACATTGAATTACAGACTTGAAACAACTGAATAACTTACTTGATAATATATATAATATATATATATATATATATATATATATATATATATATATATATATATATATATATATATATAGAGGGATAACTCTGAATTCAAAATTCCCTCCAGCTATGGGTTAAATAGTAGGGCAGACTGAGCCCTTCAACCTTGGGTAGGTAACCAGTCTAGGAGAGGGGTAACTCTGAATTCAAAATTCCTGAGGTCGGTCGTTGATTAGGTTTGTGGCAACCCTTGATGCACCAATTCTTTCCTATCGACTGTGCCAAAAAGTGGAGATGGTCCAACACAAGCCTTCACCACTATAAACAAATCACTGTGTGGGTGTTCATTGTGTTTGTGAACCCTCATGCGTCGAAAATCGACTACAGAGTCCATAATATATATATATATATATATATATATATATATATAT
>CM042155.1:100522023-100529523 GCA_023376005.1 Doryteuthis pealeii
AGAATTTTTCGAACTTTTGAAAAGTTTTATTTGCTATCTATCCCTGACTTTTCCAGAATAAGCATTTCATAGATGCACTAGGAAAATTAGCAGTAATAGGGTTAGATCCCCTTGGCCGGATGTCCCAGCTAAGATTGATCACTTCCCAGCTAGCATCTCAGCAGCAACAATTCATGGGATTTCTTTCTTTATCCAAAGCCAACTAGTGGCCGTTCAGAGAATTTCATGGGGATTTTAATAGTAGCTACTGTTATACCAATACCAGCTTTAGTCAAAGCCATAAGTAGCAAGTGCCTCGCAATCGACAGATCTCTTCTATAGGTTCACATAGAAACCAGTGGCCCTCTTGGTATTTTGTGAGCTCTTGCTCCAGATGTTCCTCTAAGAATGTTGTAAATGTCCATATGGTCACTTGTTTAGGTGCATCCGAGAATATGGCAATGTTTGGATGGAGTGTTATTTGTATGATGCCATCAAGGAATTTTAAATGTTTTCGGAAATACACTCTTAGTTGCAAGTTAGAATGTTGGGGAAAGAAGCAACTCTGTTATTAATTTTATCAACTGAATTTTCCTCAGGCTTTGAGAAAGTGGATAGTTTTTCTTCCGGGGTGGTATTTGCTAAATTTTATAGCTTTATCAATAATTCCACAATTACCCCAAATATCTGATCGTGAGTTCAACGATAACGTCCATCGCTATAAATACAGAAGCAACTTTTGAAGAGATACTGATGAATTTTTTCCCTGTACACGGAAGGCCAAAAAGCTTTTAACTCCTGTTCGAATGAGTCAAGTTTGCTTGGTTTCGGTAAAATACATCTTGGACCAAAGCTCCAAATCAGTAGAAATAATCCGGACAGATGTTATGGCCAATTCATTAGTGGATTGATGAGTAGATAGACATAAGCTTTTCTCATGATCTCGCTGGGATATGTTTTATGTATGGTGGCTATGAGGAAATAATTCACGCTTTATATTCTCAAGGGGCATGCTAATTTTTATATACGAATTTTCAATCATCCGGTAGATAGATAGCTCTAGAGAAGTTTGAGTATTTTGTCATTTCTAGTCTTACATACATACATCAGAAATTTCATGCAAAACTCATAACATTAAACAGTCTTTCGTAATTTACGTGCAACGAAACTTTCAGTTGATTTATTGCATATGTTGACTGCAATAGATACACGCTGTCAATAAATATATTTTCTCTTTGATAAAAATTTAACTGTTTATTTCAAATTCTAATTTTATGTAATGAAGTTGATTAATTATTATCGAATTCAATTTTCTTGACGAATAAAACAATTTTTAAAGAAATGGTGTTGCATATTTGAATTGTTTTCTCTCGAAAGATGCCAATATTGGCATAATTGAAGAAATTCTAAAAAACAAACAAAAAACATGAAAAATAAAAATCCCCTGCAACTTTTTTTTAGGCACACAACATTAACTTTTTTTTCTTTTTGTACTAAATATATACTATATCATTGCAAATAAAAAATAGTATTACTCCATTTCTTTTTTATACTAAACATATACTAGTTATATGCAATTAAACTAAATGTAACTTTTTTTACTTTTTGTACTAATCTAAAGAAAATTTGTCATATTTTTGTTTAAATAACTTGAAAATAGACCGTTTTTTAATGAGCAAAGGAATTAAGCTCCTTTATATTGCCTTGATAATGGTTAATATATCCAATATGTATCAAAACCGAACTGATCCAACGTAGGTAAAATTATTCATTATTATTAAATAAATATATCCTCTGAATATTTGTTGATTATTTCATATATTTATACGTACACATACACATAGACACAAACACGATTTGCACACAAACACACATACAAACACACACACTCACAGAATATACATACACAATCATATATATACAGAATCGCACTCGTACACACACACACACACACACACACACACACATATATATATATATATATATATATATATATATATAATATATATATATATATATATATAGCGTGTGGTGTAATGATTAGAGTCGTAGGAAATGAACCCGTCGATTCGAGTTCAATTCCTAGACGAAGCTGTTTGCATTTCACATGGCGCTAATACACTTGGGAAAGGTATGAATCCAATTATCCCCACAGCTATGGGTAAATAGTAGGGTAGACTGGGCTCTTTAATCATGGCTAGGTAACAAGTCTAGAAGAAGGAAAACTCTGAATTTAAACTTGGTAAACTCCACTTAAGTAATTGGCCTTGTGTTGCATCCTGCTTGTGCCGATGGGTTACACACACACACACACACACACACACACACACACACATATATATATATATATATATATATATATATATATATATATATATATATAAATAAATTGACATTTCACATCTTTATGTTGATTACATAAAGCAAAATCTTCATGCATTAAATATATAATGATCAGATGAAACTGAGCAATATTTGGACGAAAAAAAATCTGTTTTCATATTCACTGTTTTCCATTTACATTTCTTCATATGTAATAACTATTTCTTCTTCTATAACTTTGTAGAGCTGACATGTTTCTTTTTTTCGGGTTTCAATATTTTCTATCATAAATACTTTTTATCTATCTTCTTTCATTTTTTCTATACATTTTATATATTCATTACCAATATTTTACCTTATTAAAGCTTTTCATTCTGATTTACTTCTTCTGACTCTGTTTTCTAAGTTTTTTATTTCTTCTTTTACTCTTCCTTTTTTTATCAACACTTGTCGCTTCATTGTATATCTAATTAATTCATTTTAGGAAATTCTGCTTAGATATACCACCATAGTCCCGCCCATGAAAAACACAAATAATAAATCGCAGCTTCTCTCTGCCGTGATATAATTATCAAAATCTAATTGAAACCGACCTTAACATAGCCCTATATCGCAGTTTATTCAGATAAAAGAACCAATTAATTTGTAACGTCTTTCTTTTATGATCTTACCTGAATTTCCTAATCTTTAAATGATTTACAGTTAAATATCTAAATATCAAACATTAATTCAGTCGGAAATATTTATATGATATTTTTCATTATTCCATTGATTTTTTTTGTAAATTATATTGACGTCATCTTATCGAATGTATTCTTCAGGAAGAAACAAACAAATTGAAAGCATCAAATGGAAAACTTCAGTGAGCATCAGCTGAAATGTTGATCAAAACAAGAAAATATAGAAGGCTTGTTGAAATAACTTGCTGAATATTTTTTTTGTCTCAGAAAATCAAAGAGCTCAATAACAAACGGGTGGAAACCGAGTAATGAAGTAAAGAAAGAAATAAGTATCTCAATATTAATAAAATAGATGTAACATTCTATCTCAATTGAAATTTCAAAGAATCAAAGCAACAATTAAAATCAGAATGATGCATTGGATTATTGCTGTGCTTCATCTACTAAATTAAAAAGAAACATTAGACGACCTTATGTGTTTTATTGACTGGAACAACAAGGATACTAGTCAAATCAAATAATAAAATGGAAGAATATTCCATTTATGAATAACATATATTCATGTAACGTGGGGAATACACATACCAATGTATAGTGGACATTAAAACAAAAATAACTTACAAAATGAGGACACACACACACACACACACACACACACACACACATATATATATATATATATATATATATATATATATATATATATATATATATTGTCATCTGCAGACACCGTGTTTCGACGTTTCACGTCTCATCAGTGCTCCTTGTTAAGCAGGTTCCTGATTGATAAGGTCAGTATGAGACAAACAGTTACAGTTACAGTAACTGAAGTTGAAGGTCAGATTAACGTCTGATGTAATTCTGTTGGAGTTCTTTAGCTTGAGGATGACCCCGCAGGTGTTTTCAAAAGAAAAGACAAAATGATTGGTTGTTCGACGCCAGCCATCACGGTTATCTCTTAGGGTGGACTATCGCCGATGATCGATGTGACAGGCACAAAAAAATGTTTAGCCAGTCCTTCTTTGGTGTCTCTCTGCGATGACCAGTGGAAGTTCGCCGTGCAATACGATTTGGGGGCAGACGATGAATATTCATCTCGGATATGTGTCTAGCCCAGTGACGCCTGGACTTTAGTAACATGGCCTTCGTGTTGGTGATCTTTGTCTATTCAAGGTTTTCAATTTTGGTGACTCCAGTGGATATTGAGTATAGTGCGGAGGCAATGTCAGTGGAAATTCTTGAAGAGTCGAAGGTGGTGGGAATAAGTGACCCACGCCTCTGAGCTGTATAGGAAGGTGGAAAGGACGATAATTATACATACACGTGTACTTTTGATGTCTGTTATATCACAGCCATTTATATAATATGCGAATAGCACTGATCGCCTTTGCTAGTCTGCTGTTTAATTCTTGCCATCCCTGGCATCTGACATGATGGTGCCCCGTAGGCAGCAGAACCAATGAACCACATTCAGCATATTCACGCCTATCACATTCGAATCACTCCCGTTCTAACTCAGTGTTTTCATATTTTCAGATATAGAGAATATTTTTCTTTATTAAACAGGTATTTGTAGTAACACACCTTAAAATCCGGTTAAAATCAAGCTAAGTTTTACTCCAAAATTTATAGAAATATGATACTAACTTTTTCAGTAAAAAAAAAAACAACGTTTCTAGGAAACCATAAAGGTATTTTGTTTTAAATTAGCATATACCTGATCTAGAAAGCCATTTTAAAAATTGCATTACAATTTCGATGTAAAGATTGCAAGCACAAACTTATCATTTATTTTACAATAAAACCGCCAACGTTAAAACTCCCAACTGTTCCACAAGAAACAATTGAAACACAATTTAGAAAATGTGTGTTTACCTGAATATTTACGATAAGGAATATGCACATGTTTTGTTACTCAACCAATCTTAATAAAACCAATATATAATCCAAGACAACTGTGATATACCTGCAGAAATAGGCACCTTACGCATTTACATATAGAATGAATTAATCACTTAGAGATTCCTACAGAAAAAAATTATATATATTTGTAATCATAATATTCGGTGATATCGACTTACAGCGTGGAAGCAAAAAGTAGAAATGCCAATAAGAAACTCCCGCATATTTATTACTTACATGCAAAGATCTACGACTTACGACGTAATGGTTTTTTTTCTTATCTTACGTAAGCTCGCTCTCATATTTCTTAATTTGACGCCAGTAATACGAATACTGGATTATCAATATATTACAGAAGACGACATAATCCGAAGACTTAACGTAATAGGCGTATCTATTCACAGGAAAGCAAAATAACACAATGCTATCTTTTTTTTTAAATAACGAAAAAGTATTTTCATTTTAACCGTTTTGAAAGTATAAGCATAGGTCTAAAAGATATGAGAGACCGTGGAATTCTTAACTTTTCAAAAGTTGTAATACTAAACTGAAATATACAAATATAAATGAAACACAAAAGAACGAATTTCAGTTTGAAAAAAGAAAAATCGACGTAAAACTTATATCACAAAATTTGAAAGCGACGCCGATTTTATATATATCAACGCAACGTTTATCATCTGAGAAAATAGACACGTCGAGCCGAGTTCAAATTCTGGATGAAGCCATTCATGTTACAGTTTGGGCTGATACCTTTGGATAAGTATTTATCCAACTCTTCTCTTGCTCTGGTAAATAGTAGGGCGAACGGTGCACCTTACTCTTGCTATTGTAACCAGTTTAATATGATTTAGTCTAGTGCTACCTCACTTCACCTCAATTTGCGCTACCCATATCTGTTATTTTAACTGTTTTATTTTTAATTTTATGTAGGTTAATCCTCAGTTTGCGAATACGATTATATGATTTACACAATTGATCACCCATCATGTCTGAATCCAACCAAATTTCTGAGAAGGGATGGACAAATATAAATAAAACAAAAATGAATTCGTCATATAATTATTTAATAAGTTTAGTTGTTGCTCTAGGTCGGGCGTAGAGATGCACCTAGTGGGAATCGACCTCACTAACAATCATCTGCTAATCTAGATTGCGAACCCTTACATCACCAGTGCTTACATTCAGTAATAAAGGTATTTACTAAGTATAGCTTAACTGTGGCATAAGGTCGGAACTATGGAGGCAACTCTATAATGTTTAATATTACATGTTATATGAATTATAATAGACGTAGACCTAAAAGAAGCAGAAATATGATTAACAAAATATTTAAAGGTGAATTGTTAATAATATGACCAATATTATTACAGTCAATAATGCTAAAATTGTCAACGCCAACATTATCAATAATCCTGATTGTAACTGACGTATCACTGATGATTGCCCGCTAAAGATTGAATGTCTCACTGAGAACTTGTTATATAAGGCTTTCAGTAATTATGACAAAGACGAAAAATGTATTTGAACTCTACGCAGAAAAATTCTAAAGCTAGATTTTACTCCCATAAGATATGCCATTCAAATAAAATGTATGCACCTCCCTGTCTAAATATTATTTATATATGTCATAGTGGAGGTATGCTCAACCAGGAACAAGTCCACGCTCTTATGAACATACATATCAGTCATAGTGAAGGTATGCTCAACCAGGAACAAGACCACGCTCTTAATGAACTTTCACGAAGCCAATTCATGATATATATGCATTCCATATATATATATATATATATATATATATATTATATATATGTGTGTGTGTGTGTGTGTGTGCGCGCGCGCGTGTGTTGTGTGTGTGTGTGTGTGTGTGTGTGTGTACATATGAAAAGAAGGTGAATCGTAACTACAAATGTTGATAAAATAATTAATCGGATAAGTAAAAAGTATATAGTGCTCAATACGTTAGTAGAGCGAATTGAGTTGAAATGTATAGACGGATAACTTCCATAAGTTTGACCAAAAACGGATCATCAAGTTTAACCGTAAGGAATTGATGAAAATAATTGATTAATTAAGGAGAATCGCGGAATTGAATAATATAATCATAGTTCCGAATAATAATAAAATTGGAAAGCTGACCGTTAAAAAAGGAGGATAGCAGAAAAAAAGATGTCTGCAGAAGAAAATCGGGAAATCCTCTGTGCAGCATCCAGATTCCGCGCATAGCTGGTCAATGTATATCTTTTCTGAACGACACGCAATAGCGTGTCCATGTGCTGTTTTCCCCAGGGGAATGTCACTTATGAGTTCCTCCTTGTTTCTCCAACAGTGCCCAACATAATTACATTGAATATGATTAATTAATGCCAAAGTTAGCTCAGCCCTGGAACATCCACGCACACACTTTGGAATATTTTTACAGTAAACAATTTCTGGAATGTCTTTTGAACTTCCACAAAATATATTTTCAGGTTCAAATAAAATTCTAAGATAGAATGCACCACTACTTCACGAGTTCTTTTTATTTTATGTTTCTTGAAAACACCAGAAATAGCAATCTTGCCTTGCAAAGAAGATTATATAACGTTGAAAAACTGTCTCACGTAGTTGAGGGACA
>CM042155.1:100534523-100557023 GCA_023376005.1 Doryteuthis pealeii
ATTGGGGTCCTGGATATGTCCTATAAGAAAAAACTGGGGTTGATGATCATTCAGCCTCCTAACTAAAAGGATCTATGGTGTATGCAGTTTTGGCTTTTTCTTGTTTTTTCTTTTGTTTATTTTACAGACTTTGTTTGTCTATCTAAGGGATGGGGTCCCGAGACAGGATCCCCGTCAGTGCTGGCCATGATGGGCAGACAACAATGTCTCTACTCCTGCCCTCGTTCTCACACACAAGCTTGCGGCATTTATCCACCTTTCGTTGAATGTCATGGGTTCGAGCATCCTCCTATCGCACCTAATCCTTACCTTAAGCTGATGCTTAAAATACCAGATCAGATTCTGACAGGAAAATTCCTCGTCCTCATGCAATCCCTTGTTTCGCGTCGACCATATCACCATTCTAGCTACGACTTGTATAGCGAAAAACACCTTTCGTTTTTCTCCGGCGAACGGCGGACTGACATTGTCCACGACGTAACCAACGTCGAGCGGCACCCACTGATTGGGTGCGATACGGGCCGTAACCTCGTTCACGTACTCCCAAAACGAACATACCCCGTTACAGTGGCAGAAGGCGTGCTCAGCCGTTTCTTCTAAGCCACTGTTGCAACGGGTGCAAGATGGAAAATTAGCAGCGTGCGCTTTGTATTGTACGCTTGCAAGCGGCAACGCATTCCGAGCTAGTCGCCAGGTGAGGGAGAACTCGGAGTTGTTCATGAACCCAGCACCTGGCGCCCAATTCCACTGTGAGCGGACCTCCTCTAACGACGAGCCGTGCCGCTCCACGAGCGGATCCGAGACGGACCCCTCCACTAATGCCCGATACAGTACCCTCCGAGGCCAAGAGACGTCACTAGAATCAGGTAGTCTTCGAAGGGCTTCACGACACTCGAACAGAAACCGCTCTTTCCGTCGAATTTTATAGAGCCGTAGCTGCCAGTTCGGGAAGATGTCCCGGATTCGCCACGACCAAGCGGTTTCGGTTTGCAACGATCGATTCAGAAATGCCAGCCTCTCAGCGTCTCGATGAGCCGCCAAGTTCGGCATCCTCAAACCTCCATTACAAGGCCGCTGGAAACAAACCTGCCTGCGTACCATTGGCCGGCGCCCTCTCCACAAAAAGCGGAAAAGGGCCCGTTCTAACGCCAATAACCGAGCCGCGGGCAGGGGAAGTACTGACAATCGGTAAAGGATCAGGGGGAAGATGTAGGTAGCACAAACCTCCGCCCTGCCCTTTAAGGACAACCTCCTTGGAAACCATTTTCGGATCCGAGCTTCCACCTTTGACTACTTCCGGCCAATTTTTCTCGACTTGGAGATCAGGCCCAAACCACACGCCGAGGACTTTGAGGGGACCGTCACTCCAGCGGAAGGGACCGGGCAGGGTATCGGATCCTGCCCAGGCTCCCAACCGCAGACCTTCGCTCTTTTCTAAATTGATCTTTGCCCCAGTGATTCGTTCGTACCTTGCAAGCGCCTTCTTCACCGCTTCTATGTCCGAAACGCATGACACGAACACGGTGATATCATCGGCGTACGCGGATACCTTGGCTTTCACGGGGCCAGGGACAACAATTCCGCGCAGGACCGGACATGCCTCCCCGTCTCTAAGCCTACAGAGCAAGGGCTCCAAGGCGAGGACATAGAGAAGAGGAGACAGGGGGCAACCCTGTCGCACAGATCGCTCAATCAGAAAGACAGCCGAGCGCTTCCCATTTACTTGTACCACTGACGTAGGAGATTGGTACAGCATCTTGATCCATTTGCAGAACTCCGGTTTGAATCCGGTGGTCTCCAAAACAGTCTCCAGGAATCGGTGGTCCACCCTGTCGAATGACTTGGACTGATCTAAATTGATCAGCGCGGCACATTTGTCGTCTTTTATCCCCTCTAGGATCATGCGAACCAAATGCAAATTGTTTTGGATCGATCTTCCTTTCACAGCGTAGTTCTGTTCTAGTCCGATCAGATCACCGACAACATTCCACAAACGGTTCGCTAAGACCCGGGTCAAAATCTTTAACTCTGTGTTTAGCAGAGTTATGGGCCTGTAATCATCTAAGCCCTCCCAAACATTCCTGCCACCTTTCTTCAGCAATGTGATCACGCCCTTGGTAATGCGTTTTGGGATTGCTCCCAAGGCAAACCAATTGTTGAACACATCCGTCAGAATAGGGACAAAAATTTGCGACAACCTCAAGTACAATTCGTAGGGTAAACCGTCCAGTCCTGGAGCTTTGTTGAGGCCGACCTGCTTCAACGCATTACGGACTTCAGAGTCTGTAATCCTCCCCTCACAACTAGCCGCTTTCGCCTCCCTAAGGTGGGGAAAGTCGGCTAAATAGTTGTGGAACTCCTGCACCGGGAGGTTCGGCAACCGGGTAAATCGTTCCTGGAAATGCACACGGAAGGCTTCCCGCATCTTACGACCTGCACGAAGGCTGTGCCCGTCCGGGGTTACAACCATGTCGATGTATCGTTCCGGGAACCTTCTGAACTCTTCCTGACGCAATCCTGCGTCCAATTTCACGGTTCGTTGGACACTCTGTCTAGCCTAGATCTAACTATACAACCTTGAAAGCGTTCGCTAGCCTCACGCTCAAGGTCCCCTCTGGCTAGACCTAAGGCTAGGGGATCCCCCCATCCACCGCCCGGGAAATTTTGTCTTCTATGGCCTTCACTTTCGCTGCCTTATCTAGGGTAAGCCGTTGGCAATATTTGATAGTGAAGTCCCTAATTCTAAACTTAAGGTCAGCCCACCATCTATTCCCAATAACCGCCCTCACTAACGCCCGCTTAATGAGTAAAACCAGCCTCTCACGGTAGTCACATACCCCCAGCACTGAGGTATTTAACTTCCAGTAAGAGACCAGATCTTTTGATTAACAGACCAAATGACAATATCAGGACGCTGGGCCGTTAACGTTATTTCAGTTGGAAAAACGAGTTGATGTTCCAAGCCGGCCGGTGGAGCCATCAAATATTGACTTCACGTGCCAATTTTTACGCGAAAATTTCGAAATGTGTAGCTTCTTAGAGCATACTCGCATCCCGCGAGAATGTGTTTCAGGCTAGCAGTTTTACCACATGCTTTGCATATGTCTGACGTAGCTAACCCCCAGACGTGGTGTTGGTAATATGTCGTAGACTGCATTTATCAGGAAACTTAATTTTTTAGGCTCCATATGTCTGATGTCGCTCCATGTTACAGCTCTCTCTTTTGCACCCTCCCACGTGGTCCATGCATCCTCTTAACTTTGGCCCACAGCTGTAGCAATACGCTTGACTTCCTCAAGTTGGTGAATTTCCTCCGAAATCATAATCCTTTTATTTAACGTGGATTCTTTCGACCACCAACGCTTATTTGTGTGTCTATGGTGGGCGGGTGTCTTTAACCATTTTAATCGCTATGATATATGGTCCCAAAACCGGTAAAGCTCTTTAGAAGGGAATTTAGCTGACGTTCACCGTATTCGGGTAAACCAAGCTCTCCATTGTTTACGGAAATAGGCTCATTAAGTTACCGTTATGTGCCTATGTATGCATTCATCAGTTAAAATTCTGCCTATGGCGTTAGGTGCTGATATATATATATATATATATATATATATATATATATATATATATATATATATATTTCATGGAGTGTTCTCAACTTAAATTTCAACTTTTGAAACAATCAAACAATTTACTCGTGTAGTTGTTGTAGCAAAAAAGAGTAAACGAAAGTCAGCAAAAACCGATCGTTTTTTGAATATCCAGGAAAAATAGGAAATAAATTTTGAAATTTATATTTCAAAAACATTTCCATCAAGTATTTAACTCGTGAAATTGTGAAAACAACACAAGTTGTAATAATTATTTCATTAAATCATTTTTCCAACACACGAATATATAATTTCGTACGAGTTGTCTTTTCAGAAAATACTGTTTCCGTTCTCTGCAGAGGAAAACCTTGTCCTCAATTTCTTTACGGCCAACGACTCTGTCTTTAAACACAACAAAATAAGTAAACATTAAACCTCAAAGAAAATATATTTTCATTCCGGAGAGAAAATTCAATTTCTTTCGTCTGCAAAATAACTCCCGCTTCAAAAAATATTACTGTTTCGATATTTCCAATCCAATATTCCAAAAATTGTCTTTTAACCTCGGCTTTCAATCAGTATAATTCGTTGTCTACGTCTTTTCTCTCAGACTAATCGGCTGGTTTTAATCAAATTTTCCCTCCTAAGGCGTTCATTTGTTGAGATCAAGGGGGCACCTTTTAAATTTGATAAAATTTAAAGAATAAACAGTAAATATTCTAATCTTTAAAAATATTTGTAGACATCTTGTAATAACTTCAGATCCTTTCACCTTTAGATACTTTAATACCTTCTGGTATAGGTTAGGCCATTGATTTTGCCCCCCTAAAACACTTATTTTATTTTCCTTTAACGACGCTTTTGTTTTCATTGAAGTAGATTTTGGTTCATTATCCTACTGAAAAGTCTAACTACTCAGTAGTAGAAGATATTTTACTGATTGAATTGAGTACTTATCCAGTATTTCGTGATAAATAGCACTGCTCAAGAAAAATGACTCTTTTGCGTGACTGTTTTTTAAAAGACTGCATTTCCTAGAAGTCCGAGAATATAGTCTTACACAGCGGGGTGTTCAGTTACTTTTGCTCACTTCAATCCTACGCATGTTCGTTTGATAGTACTGATATGTGTTTCGAATTACTCCACAACAAATGGTTTTAACTTTTCGACCAGTTGATTTACGAGGACACTGTTGCTTCCATTTTTTAATATTGGCTAAAAATCGTACTGATGGGGGGGGGCATACAGTTCACTGGAGATCTTTCAATATTGCATTCCACTATATTTATCCTCGACTAACGAACTTCTTGATAGAGTTCTTTTGTGTGTGAGAGTGTGTGTGTGTGTGTGTGTGTGTGAGAGAGAGAGAGAGAGCGAGAGAGAGAAAGAGAGAGAGAGAAAGAGAGAGAGAGAGAAAGAGAGAGAATGAGTGATTGAGTGTGTGCGTGAGTGAGTGAGTGCGTGTGTACAAGTGTTTGTATTTGACTGTGTTTGTCATTAAACTCACTTCTTATTTTATTCGTGCAAATGATAATATAGAGTGGCCTAAATACAATATTAAACATCTTTTATATATAACCTTTTTCTATTCCATGGTTATTACGATATATATTTCAAAGTTACTTTTTTTTATAAAGAAACATTTTTCATTGAACAAATCTAAGAATTAGTCTAGATGTCATCGATCATTTATGAGTATTTTTTACTTATTAAAACAGGTTTCTTTAACCCATTGATCTCATCAAATGTACATTCTATCCAATTGTCTTTGGAGTCATTTTTTCGTATTGATTCTTTATTTTCCTGTTCTCAACATGAACTTCAGTTCTAAATTATTGAAAGGAAATCTGAGGAATGTATCTGTCTAATCTCTGTCTTAAACAATAAGCAAAATCAAACATGCCAAAGTATATTTCCAATAAGGACAGAATACCACCAGAGTACGTTAGATTAACATTCAAAGATCACATCATTTCTGACCTATATTCTGTAACAATACTTTTTTAATTAAGTCTATCATGCTAGACAATATTTCCAAAATTGCTGTTTTTATTTCAAGAAATAACGTTTGAAATGTCATCTGCACAGTGTAATAAAATACTGTGTGACGTCAATGTACACCGGTCGTTCATCGTGTGGTTAGAAGTTAAAATAGAAGCACAATTAAGTGGTCTGTTATTTGGTGATATGTGTGATGGCAAGCTCTCCCGTTGACAACTCTGAATGGCAACAAAGTTGGATATAGATATGAGTAAAGCAGGGGCCAATATGTTTAGTTATTGCATAGAAATATGTTGTGTCTTATCTATTATTAGTTAATTTAATTCTAAATAAAACACTTAAGTGAACTTCCTCACAGTGTGCCCCTAATTGTTGGGGTATTATATACACACACACACACACACACACACACACACACACATATATATATATATATATATATATATATATATATGGTTTTGTTCATTACTGTTTTTCACTTATACCTTTTCAGTAAATCTTTCTCCTACAATTCTTTTCTTTTTAACGTTTACTTTTATCTTTTTGTTCAATTCTGATATTCTCTAACATCATCATAAATATTTCATGTATTTGTTTTCTATATCATTTATTTCCTTTGACATCTTCTATACATTCATTATTTATAAATATTAAAACTTCTGCCTTATGTCTTACTACTTCATCTGAGTCTCTTTCTCAGTCTTACATTTCTTCCTTTACACTTCCTATTATTTATCAACAACTTCTACTCCAGTATGAATTTATTAATTCATTTCACGGTTGTTTTGGTTCAGATAATCACTGACTTACTCTACCTTTTTTCGTTTGATAAATATAAATTTGAATATAAACATATTCTATTTTTCTTAACCATATGTAACATGAGTCACCATCTCCTGTATGACTCTCCATCCCGGACTCCTGGTCAAAAAGAAGGTGAAAATGTGAAATTTTGTAACATGTTATTTAACAGCCTCACAGTAACAATGTAGAAATAGGGACTCGTTGACTGCAATTCAGGGCACCCAGTATATATACTTCTCGGTAGGGACTCAAAGACTGGCCTCCTTAGCTCGAAGGTTTAAATGACATTTGATCTATAAAATATATAAATCAATATTCTCTATTCTATGAACATAGCAGGGAACATGTTGCTTGAAACTTCACTCCGTAAATACCTACACAAAAACACAAACTGAGAGGGAAACAGCAGATTGTATTCTTCATATACGCACGATCCCTTTGTGTTAGAAGCGGCCAGAAGAAGCAAACACAAGACACATACAATGTCCAACAATTTACTTTACAAATTGAAATGCTATTTTTTTAATGCATTGTTTATTTTACGAAATTCAACATGTAAAATCTTTTTAATGATTCAAATATTTTGAGACCTTTATTAGAAATATGAATATATTTCCATGCAGAAAATTGTTTCCTTAAATAATTCAAAAGGTTAAATGAAGAGATAGAGAACTGACTTAGAATATTCACATATGGTTCTACAAACATTTTCTAAACCAAGAATATTTCAATTTGAGTGATAGATAAGTGAATTAACTGTATTGGTTTGTTTACGACCTGAAACATTTCCGAATCGTGATACCTAAAATGTACTCTTGACTTGACCTAAGGTAAATGAATCTACTCAAAGTTTATTGCACTTTCATCGGCAGGAAAATCTAGGGGTTATATTATAATATTAAATTTATTTTAAAATATTGCGGTTTGGCAGTAATTCCCTTACGAACATACGTAGATAATATATATATATATATATATTTTATTTCCTTTGACATATATATATATATATATATTATATATATATATATATATATGTGTGTGTGTGTGTGTGTGGTGTGTGTGTGTGTGTGGGTGTGTGTGTGTGTGTGGATGTGTGTGTTTGTGGGTGTGTGTGTGTGAGAGAGAGAGAGAGAGTGTGTGCGTGTGTGTGTTTGTGTGTGCATGTGTGTGCGTGTTTATATTTGTTTGTGTATGAATATATGATGTAAATGTGCGTGTATATGTGTGCAGGAATTTTTATTAGATAATATAACCCCAGTAAAGTTGGAGCCACGTGTTTTATACAGACATGAATATGCGACTATATACATATACTTCTATTTCATCTATGCCTCTTTCATTCTCATGCTATCTCTCTTACTCTCTTTCTGACGATATATATATATATATATATATATATATATATATATATATATATATATATATATATATATTCCTATAATCATTTATGTAAATTTTGCCTTGAGATCAAATCATGAATAAATAGGATTTTATTCCTCATTCATCTTCCATTTTTAATCAAATCAGTTCTTATTGGCGTTTGATTTATGACTTTATTTTCTTTCACAAAATACATTTTCTTTAGTCTTTATCTATTGCATCATCTCGACTGAAATTTTAATTCAATAAATCCTATTTCTGTAGTTCTCATCTCTGAATCTAGCCCTTTTCATTTTTTCCTTTATTTAACAGCAAACTAGAAAGTAAATACTCAATGATTTGGTTACCCTCTATTTGATTTCATACAAAAAAAATAAAGCGAACCCAGTGAACTCAGAATTCAGTTTTCCTTTGCACAATATAAAATAAATTGGAAAAAGTAGGAATCGATCCCATTACCCCAAATAATATCTATTTAGAGATATTCTTCCTAACAATTTGCTTCACGTTAATCATGATATTTAGTCAAGTTCAAATCTTAGACTAGTGTAATGCAAACATTTGATTCTTCTGAGTAAAGCTCTTGGGAAATCCTGACTCTTTTTAAGATATGAATAAAATAGTTGGGCATACTGGGATCTTTCGCCTTCTAACAACTACGTACTTCTAAAATGTTATAAATCCTTGCTAAAATCAATAATACTTCCTATAAATATGGTCATCTTTTTTATTGGACTGCGATTTTGAGAGCTTTCTCTTATCTAAAATATTTTGTGATGAAAATCGTCACAACTTTGTTAAATACTTTCTAGTATTGATATCAAAAGTTATTCTAAAAACTCACCAACAAATGCGAAGAAGAGAAAATCAAATATTTATAATTGATGAGCTTTTAAATGTATATTTCCTATTATTCATCACCCAAGGAAACAAAACAGAACTGACCTTTCTATTTTCAACAAGCAACTATAAATGTTGACTTACAATTTAAAGGCAACAAGTGTAGGAGAAGGAAAACTCTGAATTCAAAGCAGGTGTACTTCACATAGAAATTGTATTTGTGTTACAATGTGCGTGTGGAGGAGTAATTGCGTTTTAACAGCGCAGACTAGGTTCTGGGAAACCAGTATACGAAAATGAAAAGTATAAATTCAAACCAGCTACACGTGTCTGGAAAATTGACATCCTGCCTGCATAATGACTCATTAAGCGTAGTTTGAAATCAAAACACATGTATAATTTGCTCATTGAGAAGTAGTACATGCCAAAAAAACTGATTAATCAGTAATAAATATTAAACCGAAGAAACTTTATTTGATAGCCACTGACGTTTTCAGGGACACGAATTATATATTTGCTGAAATTTATAATAAATAAAAAAACAAATAAGTTCGTGATATTTTTAGCAATATTCATATGTGTCCCATAATAATGCCTTGTGACAGAGGAATCTTTTCATAAACGTTTTTGATGGCCATTCTTATTACAGTGTACATTTCTTCAAAGAGTCGACCCTTTTATTCCTGGGTAAGGTTTTCAACCATCATTTCCGAAGGAGGATAAATTCTTTAACAATGACATGTCACATTAGACCCTGAGGACTCGAACGCCATGTCAATTCTGTCACAAAGAATATGGATCTGCAGCAAGTTTGAGCAACCATATAAGAGTGTACAGGGTTAATGTATATGCCAAAGACAGGTCTTGTCACATTTACGCAGGATTTGCAAGGTGGAAATTGACACGAGTAGCCACATTCGAGCCCACGGGCGCCCTTTGCGGGACTCAGAAAATGATTTTCTCATGTAAAGTGTCAATCACTATTTCTCGCTTTCTCTCTCTCTCTCTCTCTCTCTCTCTCTCTCTCTCTCTCTCTCTCTCTCTCTCTCTCTCTCTCTCTCTTTCTCTGTCTGTCTGTCTGTCGCTCTCTTTCTCTCTCCCTCTCTCCTATCTCCTCTCTCTCTCTCTCTCTCTCTCTCTCTCTCTCTCTCTATATATATATATATATATATATATATATATATATATATATATGTGTGTGTTGTGTGTGTGTGTGTGTGTCACACCTTGCTGAGGAGACGGAAGGATATAGATTAAGTAAAAGAGGGCCCATGTTATGTAGAGAGTTTGAAAGCTATTCTACTCATAGTGGGAAATCTGCTTCTTGAATCTTCTATGCGACTATTTATGCCTTTCTATCCCCACCCCCTGATTTTTTTACTAGCCGACCACAGTGTCTTCCAAAATTGCATCATTCTATCCAGTTCGTATACCTGTTCTTCAAGCCCTGTTTATTTTCAGGCTTCATAATCCACAAATCCTTTGTATTTCATATCATATTGAGCAGCTTCAGATTCAAGAGGGCCCAGTATCCGTCGTCGGAGTGTGTCAACATTTTCCATGCCAATGCGAGCTAATATCTTTCTCAGCACATCTGATTTACTGCATACTTATCTATCTTATACGGGAAAACATACTAATTTCAAAATCTTGACTAGAAAGTACAATGTATATCCTTTAGTGAACCTCAGAGAAAAAGTTCTGATACGCTAAATTTGGTGAGTCTTTGTAGAAAATCTGTTAACTAATTGTTATTAACATGTAAAATACGCCACTTAGTGCTATTTATAAAAGATGATGTTTGAGATATTTTTCATTATAGTGCATCATCATCATCATCATCATGCACTATAATGAAAAATATCTCTAACATCATCTTTTATAAATAGCACTAAGCGGCGTATTTTACACCCTTAAATCTTCGAATTTTGCCACTTTAATCGTTACCATTATTATCTTCACCTCAAAGACTTCAAAAATCGGAAATAATATTAATGCATTCTTATCTCAAGTTTGTTATAAATACCACTGATCCTTTATCCGACAAACCTTTAAAAATGTGTCAATTCAAACAGTGCCATTGTAATCTAGGCACCAGATTCTACCAGAAAAAATATTAACCACATCATGAAAAATTCTATCTAAATATATTAGTAGTAGTATTAAGTCAAGCGTGTTTTAAACTCTCATTTCTCCAATGTATATTCGGAATTCTCCACTTTATTCAGTGCAATTGGAATCATCAACTCGAATTCTACAAGGAACAACAATAATCTCAAATTGCAGTTTAACTATTTAATCAACTTTTATGATTGTCAGGCTTATATTAATCTGGGAAATCTTCACTGCCTAGTCCTTATGATGTACTTAAAAAAACTTGTAAAAATATTACCAGAGGTCATGAATTAAGATGCGATGTGAAGGTTATACGACTTTCCTATACAAAAGATTGCATATGCGTAACATTTTATCGATGTAGGGTAGGAAATAAATATCGCACGCTGTATAGTTCTACTTTACAGGAGCAGGTGTTGTCGACGGGTATCCTGACCTGGTCAAGCATAGTGATTTATTAATCTATCCTCTTCACACGAAAGTAACCTGATACTTTCACATTAGGCCGTTGGAGCCATCGAAATGCTGTTTAGCAGATACCGCATAAAGAAAAATAATGGTTGGTTTCTGCTTTTTGCAGACTATAAATATAGAAGGCGAAACTATGACCTGTCTCTCTGCAATATTTTGATTTTGAAAATATATACTAGTTGTTTATATAAAGTGTAGATTTTTAGCAACAAGTATGTCAAAACATTCATGTATTCTTATATGTCAGATCGAATTTGGACGGCAGGAGAAAAAAAGGAATCTATTACGAGGCTTGTCTTTTAAGCTTGAATATATTTGAATCCGTTATAAGTAGATAATATGTCTACTTCATTTAATGTACCCCACTGACTTTACATCTACTTCATCCATCTCTCATTCATGCTATTTAATAACTTTATTCTCTAACAAATTCTATTGCTGGTACATTAAAAAAACAGAATGATGATGATGATGATGATGAGAAGAAGAAGAAGAAATATATTTTCTATAAAAAAACATACGCATAGCGTCAGGGTTATTGTCAATAGGAAATGGAATCGGTAACCCATGTTCAAATGCTGGGCGATACTGTATTGCCATCAGGAAAGGCATGAACACATCCGTTTAGTGATAACTGGGTTATTTAACCATGGTTAGGAAACCAGTCTAAGTGAAGGGGAACTGCATTCAAACCAGCTGTAATTTGCAGAAACATTGACCTTGGATCGAATTCTACTTAGGGTTTAGCTAATTTGTAGTAAAGTCAGCGGAGTAAGCTTTTGGTGGTATCGGCCGGACAGCGAGGGAATCTTTCCCCTTTTCCCTAGCACTAGACCAAGGAGATTTATGTTGCGCATGGAGTGAAGCGCATCGTGTGTCATCATCTCTCCACTTTACTGCACATATCCAAGCTGTGCTACTCATGTGCTGAGGTGACGAAGTGGTGTCCTGGTTAAAAAACTAAACTGCATTCGGTAATGTGACTTTAGTTCTGGAGCTTTGGTCAGTGTGGAGTAACCCTTTATTTCCATTTCTCCCGGGTCAACTCAGACCCGGAATAGTATTATGCCTTAGGATTCCTAAAAAGAATTCTTAAGAAACAGCTATATAAAAATGGCGCTCGTTGTGTAATGGTCATAGTCTTAGGAAATGGAATCGGCAAACCAAATTCAAATCTTGGATGAAGCTGTTTGCCTTTCACATAGCGCTAATATCTTCAGAAAAGTATATATCCAACTATTCTCCCTCCAGCTATAGGTAAATAGTAGGGCAGATTGAAGTCTTTAATTTTGATATGGCAACCAGTCTAGGGGAAGAACAAATCTTAATTCAAACCTATTAAATTGACCTTGTTTCGCATTCTGTGAGTGTGAAGGGGCTGGTAAATGCATACATAAAATGTAAATATAAAAGAATAAGGAATACAATTCCATAACCTTTAGAGATGAAATAACCCTAGACAGATGTATATACTGTTAAAATCAATCAGTTCTATAGATCAATTATATAGTCTTAGACAAGAATTCATGAATCTGTATAACTGTATGGGAATTATTAGTATCAACTTTCGTGATTAAATAACCCATAAGCAGTTGAAAACATTAAATAAATAATTTCTTTGAAAAAAAACCCTCAGTGGATATTCAACCTATCAATTGCTTGTATGATCGAATTATTTTCTTCGGAATAGATTTTGATAAATTCCAAATTGATATAAAGGACTTGTCCTACAGAGTATTTCTAAAGTATTCACCACATAAAAGGTTTAAACAGTCTCCTTTTATAATTTGAACGATTAATATCTCTAATGGATTTTCCATGAAAAACAAAAGCAAATATTATATTTTGTTTGATTCGTAAAGTACCCTTAGCTTTATAAGAATGGTTAAAGGATTGTTGTGAAGCAGAGTTTTTATTCATGTTTTAGATATTTTCATTTTAAAATGTTGTAATAAACCCCACGAACCAAGGTTTCATCAGGTTACGCTTGAAGAAGATGTGGTTTCAGTGATTAAACTGAATACCACTAACCGTAGGTGCCCTAGAAACATCTTACACCACGGTCAGTGTTTGTCAGTATTTCATCATATGGGAAGGAAGCCAGGTTTTAACCTGATTTTAATCTGTCAACATAGTCCTATATTTTGTCCTGTTTTCATGATTTTCTAGTCAATGTTTAAAAAAGAAAATAGCCACAAAGAGCGGCCGCTACTTAAGATTCGAATGTCCACGTGTAAAAATAAAATTATATAAAATGGGAAAAAGGTTGAATCATCAATCCTTTACAGATTCCTCTAACAAGATCAGGTCAAGGTTGCAACTTCAATAGTCATTCAAGTTACGCCCTTATTGATATCGTAAAGTCTGAGTAGTTTGACGAGACAAGTTAAATGGCGTTGAACCATTTTATTCTAGTACAGCTCGGCGAAACAGATGTTTCACCTATGAAAAATAACTATACAGGCTGTTCTTCAAAGAGAGGATGAAAGGAAACTTGTCACGCATATGTTCATGTATACAGAATAAACAAAAATATTTACATATGGAAATAAGTCCCACTTCATTGGTTTGGAAAGCTCTTTTAACGGTCGACTTTCAATCTTTCAGAAAATAAGATAAGCTAGTGTTCCAACATTTTTGGGAAACAAGCCGGTATCGAACTGCTATAATAAAATACAAAGTTGTTTGCAGTCTAGTCACACTGAAAGCACCGGTACTCGCTGAATTATCGAAGCTAAAGAACAATAATTTAATACTTAGATGAGTGACCACCTATACACCAACAGGTACTGTAGATAAACTCTGACATGTGTCATATCGATGCAAAGTTTAATTGATAGCAAAATAATAAAGGAAAAGAATTATAATGAGCTTACCAACAACTGAACGAGCTGACATAGGGAATAACAAAAATAAAATGGATTAATTCTAACTACACTTTTCACAGTCTTTATCAATAATCCTATACAAACATTCTCGCTTCTTCGTCATTAACACGTCATTAATTTTATTATTTTTCTTGTTTTAGATATGATTTTTGACACGGATAAGATGCAACACAAGGTCGCAAATATGGGGCATCTAGTGAGAATCCAATTCACTATTCAGTAGAATTCCATCTGAGAAACTGACTTTCTAACCATTGCACTACAATGGAACGCTCTAATTTCTGAAGTGGTAATTGGTGTGTAATTTTTTGCTATTCAAACCAACTGAATATTTGGTCACCCAAGCTTTTATTTCGCTTAAGATTTACTAATTAAATAATTTCTTTCATCTGGTTTCTTTGTTTCGAGGGTTATTTAATGCCAAAATCTTTTTTAGAACAGTAGGGGTACTATTCAGTCCATAGTTGGGGGATGAGAGGGTTGATACGATTACCAAGGCTATTAGTCCAAAAGTGAGGGTAAAAGCACGACTGTAGTCTGAAATCGCTTGCTACGATGTCGCAATACAACACGTTAGGAACTACGCTTCATGGACTCCTCCGTCAATTAAATGATTGAATTTATTGATTAGATAACTTTCTAGTTTACTTTAGATAGAAATATTTTAAAAAAACACAAATATTCTGTTTTCTTTTACAAGTTACTCCAATATTGCGTAGATACAAACAAATTTTACAGCATTTATTGGATTACTTATTCAAATATTAACAAATGAATTAACTGTTGCTTTTTAATTAATTATTGAATATCGAAAATTAAACAATAAAAATATTTGGAGTTCGTTTACATTCTGTAAATGAGAGTTTTCAGTATTAAGATGATATATTTCCTGGGTATGGTACAAAACTGTATACGGCGGTGAGGTTCCAGTTCTGGGAATCTGGTTTGTGGGAAATCACGCCTTCATTGGTATTACTTCTAGGTCTACACTGACCAGGTACCTTACAATATTGAAAACTATTATTTACTTTATTTGAATAAGATTCAAATATTATTATTATATATTATCTATGTTATTATATATTATATTATATTATTATATTATTATTATATATATTGGTAATTAATATATCAGAGTAGTGCTTCGGAAATCAAAAATCATTGATTGCATCCTCTTGAAAAAGGAAAAAAAAAATATTTATTTAAAGACAAGTCGCCTTCGTTTTATAAGTTTGGTTCAATGGACAAATTTTTCTATATTTATTCTTGTGCTAAACTGAACGGAGCTTCACAAATAACTATTCTCCTTGTGGGTTCGGAGAACAAGTGACTTATTATAGATTGTTATGCAAGTTGAATTTACGCTCTTCTAATACTAAACACGCAACTGGTAAATCTGGACGTATGCCTAGTATATGAAGTTAGACTACAAACATAAACAGGATATAATCTAATGCAAATAAAGACCTGTGCACGGCTAATCAACATGATGATGCGATGAAGTAAATTTATCGAGACTGATGTCTAGATGTCTGGAAGTATGGACAAGTCAGTGCCATTTTGAAAAAATAATATTTTGAAGCCAGTTTCGATACTTTCTGAAACTAAAATACATTGGTGAAATACAGGATTCTGCAAGTGCAATATTCACTATACCTACCAGAACTAACTCTGTGTAACTCTTTCTTGTTTTCTAAACTGAAGATACATCTTAGCAATAAATTTTAGACCCTATAGGATATTAAAAGAAATATGACGCTGAACTGCACGCCATATCAAACATGAAGGTTCAGAAGGATTTCAATCAATGAAAAAGCCATATATGTCGAATAAGTGCGTTAAATAATATGGAAACTATAAATGGTTCATTAATTATTAATTTTTAGCTTGGTAAATACAACTTCAGTTCTGATAGTTTTTGAAGACAGCTTATATTTGGAAAAATACTAAAAAATGTATATAAGACATAGGGATAATGTTCCATATCATGCTACACTGGTCCATGCGATGATGGCAGTTATTTTGAATTCAGATTTCTCTCTCTCTCTCTCTCTCTCTCTCTCTCTCTCTCTCTCTCTCTCTCTCTCTCTCTCTCTCTCTCTCTCTCTCTCTCTCTCTCTCTCTGTGCTAATGCAATATTATCGGTAGATACATGGCTGCAGTTCACAGGGTGCTGACCATGA
Source organism: Doryteuthis pealeii (assembly GCA_023376005.1). Lineage (NCBI taxonomy): Eukaryota > Metazoa > Mollusca > Cephalopoda > Myopsida > Loliginidae > Doryteuthis > Doryteuthis pealeii. The sequence goes on from CM042155.1 coordinate 100,550,796, forward strand.
CTGCCCATAATCTGTGCTGGTTGATGTTGGAATTTAAAGCCGGCATCATTGTTAATATCTAATTTCGTCAACCTGATATACTTGATGCACTAGGGTCGGTGTGCCCGTCAGGATCTAACCCCGATGAGTCTAAATAATGTTGTTAATTTACAGGTAACAGATTTCTCGACTATGTTAGTTTGTTAAACTAGTTGTTAAGATTTGTTAAATGTTTAATTTTGGTCAGATGTATACACCTTTCCGCCTGTTGTACCATTGATCTAGTTGATGTCAGCATTTTATGTTTTTTTTTGTTTGTTTTTTATTTCTCTTAGAGAATGTATTTCTTTCGGCATTCAGAAGTATTAAAAGTGCAGGTAACGATATGTAAAGGAGAACCGTGTTGGACGAAAATGAAGCCATGCAAAAGAGCATTTGCAATTCCTATAAAATGCGAAAGCATAAACCATGAACTAAATAGCAGGTGGTTTTGGAATTCTTTCTTGAATGAAAAACATTGGAAAAGTTTATCATTTTGAATTTTTTCTTGGCATTCATCTTCTGGAATGTTAGTTTGGGTTTGGTTTAATTTTTTAACAGTATATCAACTCTCTATTGGTTATTTACTGTAATTTGATTCATTTCTAAAACTTTGGTCGGAATCATAATGTTCCATTACATTTTTGTCTTAGTCATTTATTACACTCAGTTATATGATATCAAGGTTTTTTTTATCTAATACTATATATATCTGTTTGAGCGATAAATGCGATCTTGACGTTACTGCTACACCCGGCAGAGGGAAATTAAAGGGTCACCAATACAAGATCCTTTAACTACCGGATGCAGGTTAGCCACATACGCAAGACATCCTATTTTTTAGTTGGGTGGAAGTCTTACCACTGTGCAAGGGATACAGACCGAGTATTCTAAGCCCCACGGATAGGAAAAATCCTCTATAATTAGCTATTTTTTATGTCTTATTTATCAATGGATTTTATAAAAATAAATCTTATTAAGATTTATTGTTCTTTATCAAAAAACAAAATTCTATAGAAGGAGGCGCATATAAAAGCTTTGATTGATGAGGCATTAATGTAAATGTTATCAAGACGCGAAGACAGATTGATTTCAGGAGAAAATACATTTTGTTCTATAGTTGAAATGTGTGGGAATGGCAAGCGCGAACGTGAAATCAAAATACGTAAATATGTATTGTCAACACTGGGGAGTCAAATAAAGAAACAAATTGTGTATAAGTATAGTTATTTGTTCTACGGAAGGTGGCAGCGATATCCTCGTCACACAGAGTTGGAGATACTGGGCGATGATGATCTTGATCATGATACGTGATCGTCCCAATGGTTGGCGAAAAAGGGAAATGTGATCAGGTAATTGTTTAATGAGTGGAAGAAGAAGATCTTAAAAAAAGACATAGCAAAAGGTTTTTGCTCATCCTGTTAGAGACACTACTACCAGCACGCCTGACATATTGTCACACACAATTAAACTAACCATTACAAATCTCGTGGGTTTGGTGGCCCAGCTGTTACATGTACAGACAATGAGTCATCACAATCAAAATTAGGTCTCTTGCAGCCTCGTATCAACTAACAATTTTTCACCCCTCTACTTCTTTATATTAATACCTTTTTCAAAAATATGAATTTAATTGTCCCTTTTCCTGGCTGTCAGACTTCCACATTGACATGAGTATTGGTCGCTGTTTTTTTCGTACCACTAATGTAGTTATCCCAGTGAATACAGTCACTTCTTTGCACTTAACACATTCTTTGCCTCTTGATCTCATCCAAATGCTTTCATAAATTACTTGAAAATAGTTAAATTGATATATTTCCGTATCTAAAGGCTTCTCTCTTTCAATTAGATAAATAGATATAAAAAATATAATGACGTATTGACCTTTGCCACCCTTGTAAAATTACATGCAGAGTCGATAATTGCTGAAGTAAGAAGGTGAGCTAGAAATCGAGACCTTTATTTTCATTCAAAAATAGTTTTTGTCCCAGACTTGAAGAGTCAATTAGACTATTTCTAGTTATGTTATTTTGTATGTGATTTTTTTTTTATCTTGTTTGGATGGGGTAGCTTATATATTGATGTAATATGGATGTCATATTCTATAGCAACATTTATCCCCGATTTCCCATGTTTTAACCCCAAAGTAGATCCGTACCACATTTTGTCATCATCTAAACTAAAATTCATATTTAAATTGTGTACAACACAGAATTCCTGCATGGACTGGTTTTCTATTTATATTTCTGACCAGGTTTATCACTATATGAGGGACCAGCAAAGGATTCATATAATTCCCTGTGCGTGAATGAAATTTTGGCAGGATGAATAATAGCGTAAGTGTTCAGTGGGGTGAATTTATAACAGCAGCAAAAATAGATGGATCTTATAGAATAATTGCCATATATCGTACACCTAGCATAATCCCTGATTGGCGATGATGGCCACTAGTGATGAGTCGTTTATATAAGACTAGATCATTTAAATAAACGGCCGATGTGTCTCTGACATCGTTAAACCTTTTCAGCGCCAGAAAACGTGATCACAAACTGGCGTCACAAACCTTTGTTTCCTTGGAAATTAAAGGAGCCTTTTTCTTTCTATTTACTGATTATTTTCTCGTTTATGTGATAATAGACACTAGCAATTAGTTATGTTTTTATCTAATATTTACTTAAGTTCATAGTGAATGGAGATTAAATTTGGTTATAAGGAGTGCATCAAGCAAAAGTTTCGTAAGCTTAATATAGATATAAGGGTGATCCATTACCGGTTTGTAAGTGTGTCTTATTTTTCACTAGTTCAGAAGTAGAATTCAGGGATTTATACACACTTTGATGTATTATCTTAGATCTGTTAATTTTTTAACGAGAATGTATTTAGTGTAGGTGTCGATATTCTTGAGAAAAGTTGCATTTACATAACACGTATTATTGAAAAGATAAGATATTCATTCAGCTTTAAAACTTACTTATATTTTGATGAGGAGAGTATGTTAATGATGATAAATTTCTTTTTGAGATGACAAGATCGGCTTTTCAGATAATGCAATTTCTTTTGTTTTGTTTCAGTTTTTGCTTTTGGAAAAAAAGGTTAGTGTAGTTAAATGAATGTTTTGTATCTGATTCACAAAGCCAGCATCAACTTCAGGTGGTAGAATTTCATTCAGCCAGCTGCTCGTCATTTCTAACAACCAGAGTAGATAAAAATGACAAGATAAGAAAGAAAAATAGATCATACACTCATACGAAAGAAAAACACTGAGCCTAATTTTAGTATTTGTTAAATGAAAAATACAATGGTAGAAAGACTAAACATGAAAGGAGAAATCCATCATGAAGCATCCGTTCACAAAATGACCAGACGAAGCATTTTAACTGTGAACACTAGTTTAAATAAAAATTTCTTATCATATTCAGTTTTATTTTGTTTCATCAGTTAAAATATGTTACAGTTGAGATTTTTAATTGTAGTGTAATGATATATTGAAGTTTTGAGTCAAGTGCTGACACCAGGTCAAGTGGAACGTACACTTGATAAATTAGTGTTTTGACGATCTGACAAGACAAAGAGTGAGAAATTCACATAAAAGCGACAAATATTTTCTTCAGGACGGTCAACCAAATCGTTCAGCTTTGCCACAATCCCTGCCGAGACAATTTGCCTCCCCTCTCTCTAACGTACATTAGTCTTAACTCAGAGTTGCTGCTGATAATAAAATGATACCCACTATAATCTGGCCGGGTTAAGTTTTTCAAAACGTGTGTGATTTGACGAAATCGACCATTTCATCTGATTATGCGTCTAGCCACAAGTGAATATCTAGCTGCTTTTACAAGTCAACCCCATACTGGTTTACGCAAAATGCAACAGTTGTTTCAATGGCCACACAGATTATTTTTGTTTTTGTCGATTCTTTCGATTCTTCTCCAAAGTTGTTGATAAAACAACATGACCTTTGATCACCGACACATAAATCAGTGAACTTTATCCAAAGCCTGAATCAATATTAGATGAATGAGTAGTCCTAAAAAATAACTTAAATATTTCTGATAGTTTAGTTTTAGCGATTATTTGAGTTAAACGACATTTCAAACAGTCTATGATTATTTCTGCCTAGAGGTTAGGGAATCACGTTCATATCTATAGTTGTTATGTAGTTGTTAATAAAATGAATTTTAGACATATTTCTTTAACCAATGATTGAGACCCTAAGAGGTACTACCCCTCCAGGTCAGAGTGTCTCTGAGAGTAATAGCATTGATGGAGTACATTCCCCAGATCTCAATAACTGAAGCTTCACGAATCAGATAAAGTTTAGTGTCATAATCAGAACACATATTTAATCATACCTTTCATCAGGAGATACAGTCAATAGGGTGATTGTTATTGTTTTGTTTATTTAACGTTATATCAACAAACCTTTAGAGATTATTTAATGATATAACACAATTAATATTTTCTACGTTCCATTGAAATAAGTTTATTTCCATCTAAAATAATTATAATTTATTTGCGTATCAATTATGCCTATCTAACAAGTGGAATTTACAAACAATCATACGGCTTCAATAGCACCAATCATTTGTTTGTTTGTTTGTTTTGTTTTACGGCATATCAACCTCAGTGGGTCATTTAATGCCGATAAAGTTTTGAAATAAATCAATTCTTAATGGATAATATAATTTTTTTATAAATACATTTTTCTATTTAACTCATAGATGGGACCCTAACAGGTACTACCACTCCGGGTCAGAGTGGACCAGGGAGCAATGGTGATGAAAGGGTGCTCCACATTCCCCAAACCTGCAAAACTGGAACCTCACCATCAGATAGAGTTTAACGTCATTCCCAGGACATGTAGACCCGCAGCCACCGCCTTCTAGCACCCAGATGATAAAAGGGGCTGGAGCTTGCCATAAGGGCAATAGACCAATCATTTGTTTGCACTCAATCTCAAGCATTCATAATAATCATGATAATCATTTTCAAATATATCTATTTGACACGTAGATGGGAGCCTTATAGGTATCATCACTGTGTGGACCTAAGATCAATAACAAAGAATGTGTACTCCTCACTCGTTAGAGTCCCAGAAATGGAGCTTCATCACCAGATGAAATTTAATGTCATACTCAGTACACTAGTTTTTTTTCCGAGTACAGCAATTTTAAAGTTTGCTGACTCTATTGGCTTGTATTGATAAAATTATCGTCTGCTTTTTTTTCTGAAAAAGCGACATTTTGGGGTTTTATCGTTGTTGTCTATTTTATCAATTTCTTGTTTTCATGTATCATCTACATAACCAGGATTATAATTGTTAAATTGCGCTAATAACTATCTGGCTTCTCGGTGGCTATTTATCCCCTATCTTTCTTTTACTCCTGTCCCTAAGTAATCCCACGTTTAACTTTCTTTTATCGGTTATTTTAATAGATATTCTTATTTTTTGTTGTTGTTTCTAATTATTCAAATTGAAATTTTCCGCCAAATACATCCTTTCTCTTTATATATGTTATAGCATATAGCATGGGTTGCCATCAACCACAGCTATTTACAGCCTTTTGCATACACTAACTCTAAGAAGGCGAGCAGCTGGTATTTGCGCTTTTTTCTAATTGCCTAATTTCGGCCGTAGAATCTCCATTACTGCCTCTTATTGTCTAAAATTACAACTATTATTATTCTATAATTATTCAATGAACTATTAATATAAACAATGTTATGTCTACGTGTGAATAGTAAGGAACACAAGAAAATAAACCTATGGAAAGGAAAATATCCACTGAGAAGTTATAAGTCAGAAAAATATGATCGCAAAATAATAATAAGGACTCTGGTTATTTTGAGGACACATACAATGATAAATCAAAACCCTTAGATAAGATAAGCTCAAGAAAAAATGTCGCTTTTTAAATGAAAGAAAACGGATGAGATTCTTTAAACAATGCAAATGAATGCATTCACCAGAAACAAAAGTTAGTAATAAATAAATAAATATAAGTATACACTTCAAATCTTACAAACATGCTTTTTTAGACCATGTTAGCAAATATTATCGGTACAAACTAGAGACTCTCAAAGAAAAAAAAACATGTTGTTGAACTTTGAGACTAAGCCCGATTTTGCCTATGAAAACAAAGACCCGTTAATCGTAAAGAAGAAATAGGGTTCATGCTAAACATTGCTTTGTCAGTGGGCCATAAGATA
>CM042155.1:100562023-100679523 GCA_023376005.1 Doryteuthis pealeii
TATGATAAATTTCCCGAACAGCTAAATGGAATATGCATACATTAGAATATTTACCGTAAAATGAAACGGATACGATGTTCTTGTGTTTTGAAATACAAATGTAATAACGAATCCAGACTAGAATATCATGCCTTGTTTTAATCTAATGAAATGAACATTCCATTTAGTAGATGTTGCCGTTCCATCTGATTACAGAAAGAAGAGAAGAAAGAGCTAAAATTTGGACAATACCTGGGTATTCTAAAGAAATGAAAAAAAATGTGTAGCACAAATATGACAATGATACCAATTGCAGTTGGAGTTCTTGGAATAATAGAACATTTTCATCTAAATAAATAAAATAGATAAGATTGAATTCATATTGATAATTAAGGCTCTTTCGTCACAAATGGCTCCAGAGTGCCAAGCAGTTCAGTTAAATATGATAAATGATAGACTGTTTCACAGGAGATATGTTTATAGTGGCAGAAGCCTTTGTATAAACAGGTTCATGTTTGTTAAATTAATTAAAATAATGATGTATCAGTGTATAAAAAGTATTCCGAACAAGTTGAATATAGAAGCCTTGTCCTAGACCGGTAGACTTACCAAGCCTAAAAAGCCCAGATTAGTTCTGATTATAAGATTTATTATGGATATTTGAAAGAAATGGGAAATTAATATTTAAGAACTTTTATTCTTGAAAAAATACTCCTGTAGTTATTCAGTTTATTATTTTGTTAAACTCCGTGAACTTATGTGAATATTATCCACAATGTCAAGATTATATGTCCAACATTAAAACATCGACGTATGATGATACACACATCAGTTCAGATTATGATTTGGAGCAAGAGGATTTTATATTTGTTTTCACTAAGCTCATCCCAAAAAGAGATTGAAGAACCTTTTGGGAGACACTGTCAATTTCTATTGATCCCTGCTGTCTTCAGTTGAATTCCCAGTATGTGCAGGTAACAACATCTTGACAGTTTGTAATTTTCTGTGACTTTATATAGACCAAGGATAAAAAATAGTCGTCTCGTGAAAAGACGGTTGAAGTTTCAGCATTAAATAATCGGTACATAAATTATAATCAAGGAAATAATGTGTAATTCCTTCGTAAGAGTCAAGCCCGAAACGACTGTAGATGAATAAGCTCAATAAAACGTAAATCGTTTTACTGAGAGGGTAATAATAGAAGATGAGAAAGAGAGAGAGAGAGAGAGGGAGAGAGAGACGGATAAGAAAGAACGATTAAAAAACATCATAAGCCCATTATACTTTTTTCTGTGTATTCTATCCTGTCACTGTATGATGATTCCGTTTCACAGCGCGTACAATGTTCTTGGTAATCGTTAAGAGAAGCAGATACTATCTGTGTCCTCATATGTATTTAGACCCTTTCTGTCGCGGCCAGAATCAATTGAAACTCAATAATTGTCTGACCTAAAAAGGCACAATGTTTCCTCGTTGAAATTAATTAAACAAAAATGATGAATAAATTAATCCAAACTAACCCTTATATAATCATATATCAATTATATTTTCCATCAAACCCTTATAATAATGTTTCTACCACGATGTGCTAATTCAAAATAGTAAAGATGTAGTTGTTCAAATTCCAATTGTATGTGTTTACACTTACTTCATAAGAATCTAGGCGTCATGCCTGAGAACAATGTCATGGTGGTTGAGCAATTCATGACCCGAATACTAAGTGGTTCCTTGAAATGCTGCACTTCAAACCAGTTATAGACCTGGAAAGGCTATTCCTGCCGAACACTCGTTACATGAGTAGCACCTATCCGACCAAAACAAGTTTCTGAACCGGAGCAATCAATCACATATTTACTCCTTCGTCAACTATCATTTTATATCAATGATAAGACATGTTCTAGATATGTGACAGTACAAAGACATGGAATTTTAGTTGTAACGAGCTCAGTCGCAATGAATCTGAGACGACCCTACGATTGGGCGCCCTAAGTATTTATCCAACCAGTTCGCCACGATATGAGGTCACAAATATGAGGTATCCAGTGAGTTAAGAACTCACAATTCATTTACAATGGATCTGCGAGACTAACTTGGTAACCATAATATAATGATGGGACACCCTATTTTATGGAAATATACATATTTAACCCATTTATTACCGTTAAGGCACCGGTTTAGCTCACTCGTTAGAACATCCGTCTACAAATCACAATGTTTCGGGTTCAATATTGTTCCCCGCTAAATCAGTGGATGAGTAGCACAGCTTGGATAATCTGATCTGTACGATAAAGTGGGAAGCTGACAGTAGGTGTATCGCTCTATCTCATCAAAAATATCTCTCTGGTTTAGCGCTAGCGAAAGCCCGGCTGATACCGCCAATAGGCCAATCTGCAAACTTTACTTCCTTTTACTTTTATTTTAGTACTGTTTCAAATTTAGAGTATTCATGACTTTTACAGAGTTTATAGTTTCAGACTTGGTTTGGAATTTAGAAAGGTTAGTATATTTTATCTTTGGACTCGATGGAGGGCATCGATAGAGTATTCATTCTAAAACATTTTTATTTTTCTTCTATAGTTTTCCGTACTTAACTTTGGCCAAACACAGACAATGGAAATGTTTGATATTTGTTAGATTTCAATCACTTATGCAGATGAAAAATAATTTCTCAAATTTGAAATTTAAATGTTTTATCCAGTGTTTGCAGTTTCACTGAAATATTCAATTCAGCGACTCAAAGGAGTCATAAAATTCAAGAAAAAGAAGAAAAGAGAATTTTATTGATCTAAAATAAAATGATACACAAACGTGAACATTATGCTTGATCGCTCTGTGACTCCTTCAAATTTGGACGGATATGTCAACCAAAAGGAATTTCTTACAACTACATACAATAGAATATATGTAAAATTAGCAATAACCTAATCTAAACTATCATTTTACATGGATAATGATTTTATGTATATGTTAGAAAGTCAGATTTCTGAGTCACGTAATTTGGTCCATAAAAAGCCAAATACAGAATATTTGAATCAGTTACCAAATATGAAGTAAGAGATAACGTTGAGAACAAAAACATGATGTATTCTGATTTACCTAAGATAGAATAATAAATTCTAAGATAAAAATCAATTCTCTTCTTCTTCTTCTTCTTTTTCATATGCGCCCCCACCGCACACACACACACACACACACACACACACACACACACACACATATATATATATATATATATATATATATATATATATATATATATATCTTTAATCAAATTTAAATATTAATTTAGTTTTCTAAAAAAAATGTATATCAGCTGATTAGCTGAAAAGACGTTTGATATAAAAATGTATTTTTGTCCACTATATAGAAAAATAGGTATTTATCATTGATTCTTTTTATATGATAAATAAAATATGACTACAAAAAATCGATTTAATATTTTATTCTTTCTTTTAGTATTACTTTATAGACGTGTGGTCACGGTTGAGAGTAAATAAGTTATATTAAGTCAACAGCCGGAAGAGAGACAACATGTTGAGTTCAAATTCTCATCCAGTAGGTTAGGTGTAACAAGATATGTTTTATTTAGCAAACCAAAATTGACCACACCAACTAAAAGCTGTCGAAAGGGTCGGACTCGTTAGACCACCTAAGTGATTGCGGGGCTGGTCAGGTGACACCACCAACGCGCGAGGGCATCAGTATTCTCTGAACCCCAATAAAAGAAGCTGTTTTTTCTCTAGCTGGGTACATGAGTAAGACAAACATAGCTTTTACAAGGAGTTATTGAACAATTTAAAGACATAAGAAGACCTGGTTCCATCTAGAAAAAAAAATCTACCACGCACTTACCACGCAAACTGAACAAAGGAGCCGATGTTCCTATATTTGAGGCGAATTGCATTTTTTGTTCCTCCTGTTGGATCATACTATCAGTCATTTCTGACTTAGCATACATCGGGGCCTATAAATATAAAACAGACAAAAATACCTGACTGATACTTAAAACAAATGAAAATATTTAATTCGACGAGGAGTAGAACATCACAATAATTTCAAACAGATATTTGACATCCTCCCTATAATGAAATTAAAATTACATACAATTCACATTCAAATGCAAAGAAGCAAATATGAATATTCTTGAGAGAATCTTTATTTACATTTCTAAATCATTTGAAAAAAGTTTGTAGATTTTTTCTATTAAACATTTTCATCTTTCATTTTTTACAAGCCCGTATATTTGAGAGATATTTTCACGTCTGTTCGAAGAAGTATCTTACTTGTGGCATATACCCAGAAGTATAGGGTAACCAGTATGAATAGGACTCACTAACAATCGTCTTCTAATATGGCTTCCAAATAATTACAAATCGTCAGGTGCCTTCGGAAAGGAATACACCGACATTTCCCATATTAATTGCATGTGTTAGAAAGTATTTATGTATTCGTACATTTTCATATCGAATCTTTATACTGTCATTTTCCTGCGGCGTTCTTGTATGTTTGGAACTTCCTTTCTAGAATGATCTAAACAGATGGAACCTGTGGATACGCCATAACATGAGGATATAACTATCACAACGTATATTTATGAGCTATTGAAATATAGTTCAAAGTGTAAAACGTATAATAATGTTGTTTAACTATCTATTCTCTCTCTCTCTCTCTCTCTCTCTCTCTCTCTCTCTCTCTCTCTCTCTCTCTCTCTCTCTCTCTCTCTCTCTCTCTCTCTCTCTCTCTTTTTTTTCTTTGCATCTTTTCATTGAAACAAACTATATGTGTCTATTTAATGTTATCACTTCCGCTCTCTCTCACTCTCTCCCCTATCTCTCTCCATCTTCTGCCTCTCTCTTTTATATTCATTTCTTCCCTTATTATAGTTTCCTTTGTTTTCTTTCTTATATGTTCTATTTCCTCCCTTTCTATTCTCATAATCACAACGGAATGGTCCATTATTTATCCTAGGTTACAACAGGACATGACACATGGAGGTACTTTCGTACTAATATATAGTTATTGAGCCATGTTGTACGATTTCCCGGTAAGTGGACACACCAGATGTTTCGTCTCGTCCCACAAAGGAAATTCTGGATAATGGTGCACAAGTTCTTGTTCAATGATTTATTCCTTTCTTGAACCACCAACAAAATATATGAATGTGCTATAGAACAACAAATAGACACAGTCCTTTTGAGTCCCTGTTTTGTCTTTTTAGCCAAAATTTAATTTCACACGTAACAAACATATAATGTTAATGCTAGCTTTATTGACCTCGTACTTACTCATGTAAATCATGATTCATAAATTCTCTCTGCAACAATTAGAGTGTAAACGGAGACAATTGATGTTTGTTCCTATTATTCATTAATATTTTTCGCTAAGTGACTATCGTAATCGATATAAGTTATTCTTATACTCTTTGTTATGTATCTGTGTATTCATAATCATTCTGTAAAGAAAGAAGTGTTAATACGAATCACAGGCGTTCTGATATCTTGTGGCTGAAAGGGTTGTCTATTTTGCTGCTTACACTTGTGGTAGATATTTCCACCCGGATAACAAGTAACACTTGCTTTTCAAAGAAGGTAGATAAGTATTTTCCAATGCGAATGTTAACGCCACACAGTTTACTTATCTCAGTTTAGTTGGTATGTCTATAAAAACGTGAACACGAATTAATAGCGTGTGATAGTATGTTTGGTTTTCGAATTATCATGGTATTTTGTATCCCAATTAAAATGAGGTTTGTAAGTGTAGACTTTCAAATCATTAAAGAAGTCCCCGCATAAAATACTAGCCTCTTATTTCTTTTACAGTACCACCTGGTCTAATGCACATCTAATAAGTGAGGCAAATATGTTCTCCCTTTGGTATGGATAGCAGGTATAAACGTTCAGATTTCGATTGCTGATTTTTAAGTCAAGAAGACTTTTCTTCTCACATGTTTACTGCAACACAAATTAACCCCAAGTTATTGTTCCGTCACAGATTAAACAATTTATTCAACATTAGACAATCCAGGAGTGAATGTAATTTAGCTTAAGTTCAGTCGACATTCTAAATAAGTGCGGCTTTTTCTTTCGTAAAACAGGAGTATAAAATCAAAAATTGTCTATTGTAATCTACTTATTTACTGGTAATCATAAATGCCAGTCTAGCATTTTTGTTTAGTCTTTGATCTTTCTATTTTAATTTTGTGATGAGTTCCATTATCTTTAGTAGATTTCTTCTTTTGCCTTTTGTGATGCTCCTCTAAAATGTCAAGAGGGGGAGGTGAAATGATTATGGAAGCTCTTTATTATGACTAACCTTCTCTCAGTGCACCAAAAATCTGACCTTTAGCCACAGCTCTCTCTCTCTCTCTTTCTCCAAATACCGTAAAAACTGCACGGTTTTCTGTATACAAGAATGTCGTCCCTGGCTTGATTGTATATGTCTTATTTATATCAACAGAAATAATGAATGTTTTTTTCATGTTTTTACAGACGAGTGAGATACAAGTGAGATAGATATTAATGACAACAAGATTAATCGGTAAACACAATTCAAGCTTCTATATTGCACAATTGAAAGTAATTAATCCATTTCCATCTACTATGGGTAAATATGGAGTCCTTTAGATTATATAAGGTAGTTAATTTTAGGGATTCGTAAATAGACCAACTTTTTTGTTGCTAGTAAAATCTAATACAGTACAATTTTCTGCATGTTACTTTTAGAATTCCTTGGTGGAGCCAAATAAGTCCCATTACCTTGGACTATCAACTACCGCTGGCATAAATTACGGAATTAGAACATTTAGATGATTACTGATTTTTTAAAATTATTATTGAGTAGTAAATATAATAATAACAGCTAAGATGCAAATGATTTTATTTTCTTTACTAGCTGAACATTCTGCCTTTATCAAATATATTTAAAAAATCATATTAAATTATTTAAATTAAGGGTATGATATTTTCCTGTTATGCAGAGGAAATATTAGAAAATGAACAAAAACATATCTCAGCAGATGCCTCAATATTCAAAGTCTATAATTAAAATACACTTTTTCAAACTTCAAGAAGTTGGTCATACCTAATTGCAAGGAAACATGACTCCAACATAGAAACCGACAATTAAAACAATGAAAAGGATAATAACACTCATTGAAGGAGGTAATCCTCAGTGTTGTGTGGTGACTGCCATCGTTTGTTTCCAGTCAAATATGTCTAACATTTAATGCAAATATGGAATAAATGGGGTTGTTAAAAACTTAATCCTACAGGTAGATCCCAAAAACATTAAAACGAAAATCCAACTGCGTATTTCTTAGTATGCAAACATTATTTTACAAATATTGTATATCTAATTTATATCTGCAAATTTAATGAATATTTTCTCATTGACTGAAAAATGAGTTATGGCAACATTCGGCTGGAAATGTCAAAGCAACACACCTGTAAAATAGATAATGCACAAAACAAAATATTAATATAGGAGACTTAATATTTTTGATAGAGTTGTAAGAAATCTGCATTATGAAATGGGAATTACATAAGAAAAAGACAAAGGAAAATCAACACTAATATAAATTTCATTGATGTGGGCTAAAGAAAATTATGATCTGTGTACAATTGGATGAAAATATTATTCACTGATGAATCAAAATCTGCAATGGCCGCACTGATGATGTTGAAACCTTTGTCTCGTACAGTTTAAAGTAAACATATAATGATGCCTACTTGAAGGCAAAAATGTATTTCTGTAGTCATTCATGATATGGGGATTGTATGTCATTGAAATGAACACGGTTGATTGCAATCACTACCCCCACAATCACTGTTAATGTGTACATTAATATATAATTTACCTATTTAATTGTCTTTTTGTGACAATAATGCACCTTGTTTCTGAGCAATGTAATTTATTTTGTTCAGTAAATGCTTATGAAATCTATGACACGACCAGCTAATAGTCTGGATCTAAGACCAGTTGCAAATTGATGTTGGAAATTGAGAAAAAAAATGACTAAAAGAACGTTCCACCCACCAAAGACGGAGTGTCTTAACTGCCATTTAGGAAAGGTAAAACCTTTTGGTAAAGAATATTGATTCAAAATTAGAGAAACCCATGCCTGTAAGAATTAAAAGTTCTTATATGGGCAACTAATTATTTATTGTAATTCTTTGTCAATGACTTTCGTAATTGTTTCCTCAATAATGGTTTATTTCATATTATTTATTTCTGTATAGCTTGGAAGAAATGTATCATTGATTTAAATAATTTAATCTATGTCGTTTAAAAATATATTTTATGGAGCTAGAATGTTCAGCTATTGAAAAAAATGTTATTTATCTTATGTTTTATTAGTCTATTTACTGCTATATAGGACCCCAAATTAAACCTCCTGTAATTGTACGGATCCATGATATTTGATTGGAGTTAGAATAGGTTATGAGACTCGCTGAATGTAACAAATAACTTGAGTATTCAAATTAAATCAAATCATACCATCACCTAATAAATCACTTGGATTAATTTTGTTTATTTGTCTAACGGCATATCAGCTCCTAATAGGTTATTTAATGCTGAAATTTGATTCGTTTGCAAATATTAGACTGTATCTATAACTATAATTCTAAAGTTCCATTGCCTTTTTTATTGTATTTTTTTCCTATAATAATTTGTTTGCAATTATTCCTATCTAATACAAATAATTTGCATACACTTGCATGGTTTCAAGTGTTCTTATCCAATATAAATAATTCATACAGAATTATATAGTTTCAAATAGTTCTCATCGACAAGATCTCCTTAACTCTAGCGAATGCAGTTTAGTGTTTTACAAGGAAACTTTTTAGGGGGGTGTTACCTCTCTGGAGGGGATATATTATGCCTATCCTAAGCCCCACCGACAGGATGGTAGATTTATGGGTTCAATTCTTGGTATTTACTTACTTTTTCCTTACGTAGTTTACTTGACGATATCCACATTTCTTCAATTGTGAGGCTTTGTACTTGGTTACGCGGTACTATCTTATTGTGTGTGTGTTGACGCGGGAAGATGGATGACTTTTGACAGTGTTTTTTGTGTCATTAGTCAAGGGCAATCTAAAAAAGAGAAGGAAATCACTGTATTTCAAACCGCATTGAATCAGACATTCGACAGATAGCGTTCAGGAAATATTCGGAGAAAAATATCTGAAGTACGAAATAAAATAAAACTTTAAAAAAAAACTTGGAAAAAAGAAAAGAAAAAAGAGACAAGTGAGCAACAGAGGACTGCCTAATTTTCTCAAAGGACATGGCACATATTGATTGCTTCACTTGCTTCACTTCATGAATATTCAAATGAGCTGTCAAGTGTTCTTCCAAAGAAGACACAAATTGCTGCGCATGCGTTATTGTACTCATTTCGAGGTGGCTTTATTTTTAAAAGTTGACGCAGTTCTTTTTCAAATCTAAAATTTCCTAAACGGTGAATTTATTCAAAATAATGTTTAAAATTACATCTTTGTTTGGAAGTTTAAAAATAAAAGTAACTTCAAATATGTGGTATTCGAAATTAAACATAAAATATTGTATCAGTTTAGCTTAGTGCATTGCAAAATTAAATGAGGAGAAACAGGAGAAGGAAGATTGTGTTTCGCCAATCTTGCCAGTTGAAAATTGTTTACAAGGATACACAATCATCATTTAAAAATGTGTTTGCCGTTGTTGCTTTTTTACAACATCATCTAGTTGCCGTTTCCTTGTACCTTTGAGAAACAGGTAATGATGTATAAACTCACCCAGGCTACATTTCTATTAATTCATAGCCCATGTTTAATAGTCCCACGTAGTGTAACAGTTATACTCGTTGAAAATGGAATCGTCTATCCGAGTTCAAATCCTGAACGAGGCAGTTTACTTTTTACTCCTCGCAAACACTATGGGAAATGCATGACTCCATCTGTTCATGACTCACAACTATAAGTAAGTAGTACAACAAGATGGTTTCTTTATCTTTGGCTAGGCAACCAGCATAGGAAAAGGAAAATTCTGAATGGAAACCATCTATAATCCGCTTATAAGATGACTTTGTTTTACATAGAGTCCGTAAAAGAAGGATGATACATATATTACGTTTATAGAATCTAAAATAATACGAGCCATTATTTGCCGTTATTACAAACAAACATATTTTATATTTCTTCTACTTCATTAGCGAAATTAGTTTTTTTTTCCTAATATAAGCTGTATTCCCGATTTAATTTAAGTCTCAGATAATACACTTGACATCTACATTTTATATACATTGTGTTACAATACGTAGTGTTTATTAAAGAAAGTAATTAAGTCTTTTAATTATATATTCAATTATCAAAAATTTCAGCCGCGAGAAATATAAGAAAATTATTCGATTTTTAAAGAGACTATGCATTTATCTGGAATACATTTATCCAAACCATCTGCAGCGTAAAAGATGCGAAACAAGTTCCATTTTTAAGCCGATCACAGCTGGTTTGAGCCTTTTCCTTTTCCTCTACTCTACCTTGGATAAAACCCTTGTCTGCCCTTCTATTTAAACATATCTGGATGTGGCAGAATAGATAAATTCATCCCTTTACCGAGGGCAATACCACGAAATGAAACGTAAACAGCCAAATTAAGGATTTGAACTTGGCTCAAAATCCATTTCCCACGATGTTAAACTTTACGCCGGGTAGACCTCCCGATTTATGTTGGCTAAGTTTCTACTATTTCTGCTTGGTGTCAAGATCGTTACTTCATTTCTCTTCCGTTTAGTTTTAATCACTTTCTGCACTAAAACCTAATTATTTCTAGTAGCAATAAAAATGTGATGATTAGGCAGTATCTTTTGCAATTTCTGGTGTAAAAGGATCACAAAAACCAATAAGTTACTAACAACGAACGAAATGCATCACTTCAAAGTGAATATACTCAGCCAATTTATCTGCTAATAAAGAATGTGGGTAGAGGCCTTATTGAACTAGAACTAGGATAGTAAAAAAAATACGATAGAACTCCAAGCTTCCATCCAAAATAATACAGACTGGATTGTAAACTTAGTATAAGAATTTGAAAATAGTACAAACATTGCACTCGGTTATCATAGGAAGTACACAAATACAATAGATAATTAAACCTCTGAGATCAAAACTATATTTAGGCTGACTTAATAACTAAAGCAATTAACTAATTGACTACCAAATTTTCACCAGACTTGGACCAGATTTTCTTGATGATTTTTACCGAAATGATGGGATTGCAAAAGAATCAAATACCAATCTCGGGTTTGGTTAAAAAAAAAGATGGCAGAGGTGTTAACATAGTGATTTTTCAGTGTAATCAAGTGGCGCGTGCCAAAGCCTCTGCTGGTGGGAGAGCCGCTGTGAGCGGTTTAAAGTAGGCAAAGAGTTAGACAGTAAAGAACAAAATCAAACTCGAAAATATGAAAACCCTTGCCGATCACAGCCCTGTCGCCCGAAATTAGAATATGCCGATTGTATCCCATTCAGAAGTGGAAAGAACCGTCACAAATGATGTTTGGATGGAATTAAACCACATAATATCGTAAGGCTTCAGTTCTGAAGCAATGCTGAGGGTAGCGTCACTCATACACTGCAATTACTCACAGGTACATTTTTGCATAATTCCCAGGGATCACCTCTCCAACCCAGTCGTGCCTAGTTTTGTATTCCCGTTGTGCTAGTTTGCTACATTCACTTAATACATGGTTTACAGTCTCATCTCTGTCACCGCACATTTACTGTTTTGTTTTGTCTTATCAATTTTTGCTTTGATATAATTTGTTCTTATGGCATTATTCTGTGCAGCAATTATTAGTGATTCAGTTTCTCTCTTGAGGTTTCCTCTTTTTAACCATAGAGGGCTGCGTAGAGGACACAATCGAACAACTCGAAGGATACACAAAAAAGACGACAGACAAATTACTTATGGCAGCCAACAATAGCAGATGTAATATATGAAAAACAGAACAACAACAAAAACTAGAAAACAAAAATGGAAGGAAAACAATTATATGGACACTTCAAACGACAAATCGGAGATGAAAAAATATTATTATTATTATTATCATTATTATTATTATTATTTACTTGATATCACATAGCTGTGTAAAAATAAATATTAAATAAAAAATATTTACTTGAAACCATATTATTGTGTACGAATTATCAGTATCAGATACTCATACTTGAAACATACACCTCCCTGTCGACTGACTGCACCCCCAATGGGGACCTGTTGGCCCTGGATGGCGCCCAGTAATGCCTGAGGATAGGATCGTGGTAGAATAGCAGTCCGTGAACCGTGTACTCACTTACATGCTACACCACACGTCGAACTTTTCTTGGGATAGACGTGGGTGTCGAAGAGGACCGATCCGATAAATCGGCTGATCATGTTAAACCCTAGCACCTATTATCTTGAAAATATTCTTGAATTGCCTTTAGGGCAAACACCCAACCCTTTTAATCGTATGAGTGCTAGAAGATGATGGCCGATGGTCAACCACTATTTTCTTATTTCTACCAATTTATCATTCCTCATGAAGTTAATGAAACTTATTACTATCAGTTTATAAAATCAAACAATAGTTACCTGCAACCTATTCCCTTAAAAATCTACATACGAAAGAAAAATAAGATTTACCTTTAAATACCCCCCCAAGTGTTGATTTGCCTTAAATATCTTACAAATCAACCAAACCATACGACTGTAAGCAAATTATTTTTATTAGAAATGAATACTTGATACCACAAAAATGTGTGCAAAACAGTCTAAAGAAAAAAAAACACTATTCAATGTAAATATAGACACATAAACCTCTATGCATAAAATAAACTCAGACAAGTTGACATTCCGTTAAATCCAATCGATCAATCGATTTTTAATATATTCTATCTTATTGGAAGTCGAGTATCTTTTGAAATCTCAGTGTTAATATTCTTGAATTATTTCTCAGAAAATAGCTGTCTGAAAAATTCTTGAGCACTTAATACTTTTAATAGATTCTGTTTCGTATACAGCTGTCAGACAATATGCAAATGAGGGTAAATTTAATAAGAAGAAAGTAAACTTAGTTATAAGAGAATTCACAACATCCATCATCTTCTTGATTTCAAAAGTTTTAAACTTTCACTCATACAAGCTCCATTATTTATTAAGTTAGAAGATGTAACATATTTGTTATTCTAGCTGGAAGATCTTTTACAGAGTTCAATAGATTTTCACGTAGGTGCATAAATAGAAAAAGAAAACATCGATACGAAGGTTGATTGGTTGGGTGGTTGGTTTGCGACATGTCAAAACTTGTTGGGTTATTTAATACCAAAGTGAGTCTTTTTTGCAAGCTCTCAAGTAATTAATGATATAATCATAAAGAAAAACCAAAGGTTGTAAATATCTTAAAATATTTGACCTAGCATATAAAATAGTGATAACAGTGATAATCTGAAACCTTGGAAAAATCAAAAAGAACCAGAAAAAGAGGTGGAAGAACTGGAAATCTGTAGAAGGCTTGAGGGTAGTGCAGACGACAACGCTTTTAAAAACGGCTAGAATGCTGAAATCCAGGAGACTTACTGTCACTTGGATTTCAGTGGACGTCACCATTTACTATTAGTGGGTAATTTTTTAATACATTTTCATTAGTGAATGATACTGTTCCATCAAATCGTAGAGTAAAAATAAAAGAAAGCGAAAAGAGAGAAACATGAAGGTGTCTGGAAAAATTGTAAATAGCCCGATGAATGGGAGATCAAAGGAAAAATTCAGATCACACCACGTTTGAATTCAATTAATACTTTAGACAGTTTAGGAGATATGAAAAGGCTTGCTGTCAATCAGACTTCAGTGATAAACTGCTGTTTAAAACTGGAGGAAAATAAACTCGTAAGAGGTACAATAATAATAATAATAATAATAATAATAATAATAATAATAATAATAATAATAAGAAGAAGAAGAAGAAGAAGAAGAAGAAGTATAGTATCAGCAGCAGAAAATGACACCATAAGCGTTAGTCCAATAAACCCTAGAACAGACAAGACACGGGGAAATAATAAGTGTAAGCTATGAGGTAAAAGATATAGAGCGGCAATAATCGCATAATACGTGAATACAGTTGCACAGAAGGAGTACAAGTGCTAGCACTTTGACTGGGGAAGTGATCTACTGCCAGTCGTGAAAGTGATTGAACTTTGATTATACAGTAAAATGGTAAATGCACAGATCAGAATCCGACCTGGAAAATCAGTTTTTTGTTGGTTGGTTGGGTCATTTTATGCCGAGTACGTTTTTTTTTTTAATTCTATTTATGATGTTTACTCATTTTTTGTTCAACTCATTTTAAACGCATTTTGTAAACTCATGTTTTTTCTATTTGACCCATCGATCAGAATCTAACAGGTGATACCACTCCGGGTATGGGAGTAATGGTGATGAAGGGGTACTCCAAATTCCTAAGAGCTCCAGAAGTGGAACTTCACAATCAGATAAAGTTTACGACATCAAGATCCTTATCAACCGCCTTCTAGCACATATGATAAAAAGGGTGGAGCTTGCCATAAACGCAATAGGGTTGAGACAATCATATATAAGCTAGGACTTGACATGACCAGCCGATTTATCGGAGGGGGTGCCCCTCCTGCCTACGTAAGTGCCTAAATAGATTGTTGCCATGGATTTCTCAGCCACCACGTTTCCATTCTTATGTATCTCGGGTCGCCACAGGTGGCCCCACTAGAGGGAGTAACCCTTATGTACAGGTGCAGTTTATGTATTCTAAAGCTCCACCCAACAGGGTTCCTGGAAAATAAAGCACCGGTAATTGTCTTGAATTTTAAATAATACCGATAACTGAATCTCAACCAGAACGTCAGAAACTGTTGTAGGAAGCAAAAACATAATTGTCTATTCGTAGACGTTAACTGAGTAAAATTTAATGAAAACGAAAGGCTAGATAAGTACGTGAAAATTGCTAGAGAACTAAGAAGATTGTGGTACTTGAAGATGACACTGGTACCAATAATAGTTAGATCCCGGGAAATAATACAGAATAGCCTAAACAAGAAAGTGGAAGAATTAGAAATCTGACTGAGAATTTAGCCCGTCTAGAACAAAGCACTCCTAAGATCTTTAAATTAAGAAAGGAAAACCTAAAGAGAGAAACTGTATCTCTAATTGCAGCACATAATAATTGCATAAGGGTCGATTATACAAAAGCAAAAATAGATAAGACCCCGAAAATAGCAAGTGTAGGTTATGTGGGGACAGAGACGAAACAGTTAGTCACATAATCAGCAAATTTATCAAACTAGCGCAACTGAATGACAAGACTAGGTGCGACTGGGTGGGAAAGAATTAGCAACAACAACAAAAAATAGAGGAACGCGTTCTGTCGTTGCGGTGAATAAAAAAGTAGAAAAGAAAGAAAACAACAAGATAAACAAATAATTGGACTTTGCCAGAGAAATAAAACACCGGAAGAACATGAAGCGTGAGAAATAAAACAGGAGAACATGAAGCGTGAAGGCGATATCATTTGTAGTGGGTTCCCTCGGATCAGTCCCCAATGATTAGAAAAAAAGGACGGAGGAAATGGAAATCAGAGGAAGAATCGAGCCCATTCAAGCAACACCATTGTTAATGTCGGCTAGTATATCCAAAAGAGTCCTGGTTATTTGAGGAGATTTTTTGGGAAACTTGACAAGAGTGAAATAATAATAATAATAATAATAATAATAATAATAATAATAATAATAATAATAATCGTTCCAGCGGACCAAAGGGTTAAAATATAGGAAGCATAAGAATCAAATACGTAGACTTTGCCAGAAAAATGTTCTGGAAAAAAGCTTTGGAACATGAGGGTGACGGTGATACCAGTTGTAGTTGGTGTCCTTGGAACGGTCCCTAATTGCTTAGAAAAAAGCTTAGAAGAATTGAAAATCAGAGGAAGTATCATGACTATCCAGACAACACCTCTTGGTAAGATCGGCTAGAATAATCTGAATATTCCTCTAGATCGGAAGAGACTTGTTGTTACTTAGACTCCAGTGAAAGAAAAATTAAAATTAATGTGAAAAATTTACAAGGAGGGTAATAATAATAATAATAATAATAATAATAATAATAATAATAATAATAATTTAGGATGTGTAGAGGTAGAGATGAGACGATCAACCATGTATTAAACGAATGCAGCAAACTAGCACGAAGTAAATACAAGGCTAGGCACGACTTGGTTGGATCCACTTTGAATTGTGCAAGAAACTCAATAATGGCCATACAACAAAATGGTACATATATAAACCAGAATCTGTTCTTGAGGATGAGACACAAAATTCTCTAGGACTTTGAGATAAATACGGATCACATTATCCTAGCCAGATGACCAGACTTAGTATTGAATATCAAGAAAAAAGAACGGGTAGATTTTGCAGTTCTAGCAGATCAAAGGGTAAGACGAAAGAAAATGCAGATAGACAAATACCTGGGTCTTACTAGAGAATTTATAAAAGTTTTTTTTTTTTGTTGTTTGTTTTGTACTTTGAAAGTGATACCAATTGTAATTGGTGCACTTAGGACGGTTTCCAAAAATTTAGAAAACATACTAGAGGAATTGGAAATAAAAGTAGGAATTCATCCATAAAACAGCATTTTTGAAATCGGGTAGAATATTAAAAAGAGTCCTGGAGACCCGAGGAAACTTGCTGGGACTCAAACCCGACCATCTATTAACGCATGTCTGAAATACTAACAAGGAGTAGGCTAAAGAAAGGCCAGAGAATCTAGCGATGACATGGATTGATTACAAAAAGGCATATGGCATGGTTTCGCAAACTTGGATGCTTGAAGATGTACATAATATCGGACAAAGTAATAAAATTCATCTCAATGCCATTGGAAAGTGGAATTAACTGCAGGACGACGGACCTGAGCAGAGGTGAAAATACAAAGAGGCATCTTCCAGCGAGATTCCCTATCACCATTGCTATATGTTATAGCAATGATGCCTTTCAACTATTTATTTAGAAAATGTACAGGCGCCTACAAATTTACTGAATCAGGGGAAAAGATAAATCCTCTTATGTACATGGATGACATAAAACTATTTGCCAAACATGAAAAAGAACTGGAAACCCTTTTATAAATCATAAGAACATATCAGTATAAAGGGATGGAATTTAAAAAAGGCAAAAAAGAAACAACGGAAGGAATAGAACTATCGAATAAGTAAGAAATAACGACATTTGGAGAAAAGGAAAATTACAAAAAGCGGACACCATGAAACAGGAAGAGATGAAAAAAGAGTAAGAAAAGAGTACACCAGAAGAACAAGACAACTTCTAGCAACTAAACTCTGCAACAGACATCTCATCAAGGGCATAAACACCTGGACTGCCTCCTTGTAAGTTACTCTGGATCTTTCTAAGATAGACAAGAGAGGATCTCCGACACATGGACGAAAGGATAAAGAAGCTTATGACAATGCACAAGGCATTAGACCAAAGAGATGACACAGACAGATTATATATATCAAATAAAGATGAAGAAAGAGGCCTTCACAGCATTGAAATTGTGTAGGTGTGACAATTCGAGTACTCGATGAACACACTAAAGAGAGCAAAGACTAATTGCAGCAGCCAGAAAATCAATTGCAACATATGGACGAGCATAAATATAATAAAAACCAGAAAACAGAAGCGGGTAGAAAAACATCTATATGGACACTTCTAGCGACAAACTGGAGAGATCGCACTGGAGAAGACATGAACATGGCTAGGAAGGGATAAACTCAAGAGAGAAACTGAATCACTTATAATCGCAGGAAAGACAATGCCATAAGAACAAATTATATAAAAGGAAAAAAAGATAAGACACAACAGAATAGACAGGGCAGAATGTGTGGGGAAAAAGACGAAACAGTCAATCACACAATAAGCGAATGCAGTAAACTAGCATTAAGAGAGTACAAGACTAGGGGGAAAGTGGATTCACTGGAAATTGGACAAGAAAGTAATTTTTCATCATTCAGTTAAATGGTATATGAACAAACTTGAATATCTCCTGGAGAATCAGACTCACAAAATTCTCTGGGACTTTGAAGTACAGACGAACCACCTAATCTTCGCCAGGAGACCAGACCTAGTGTTGACTGACAAGAGGAAGTGAACCTGTCATCTCATGGATTGTGCCGTCCCGGCCGATCACCGAGTTAAACTGAATGAAAGCGAAAAGATAGACAAATACATAGAACTTGCCAGAGAACTGAGAAAACTGTGGAACGTGAACTGTAATTGGTACCCTTTGAACGGCTCCCAGGGGTCTGGAATAGAGTCTGGATGAACTGGAAATCAGTTAAAATCGGTTAGAACATTCAGAAGAGTCCTGGAAACCTGAGGAGACTTGCTTTCACTCAACCTCCGGTGAACCATCGGCTAAAGTGGGTGTGGAAAACTCGAATGAAGTGAAATAATAATAATAATAATAATAATAATAATAATAATACCCTTTTTACTAAATCCTCCCTCCATTATTATCCTGCAACAGCTTCTGGTAAAAAATCAGACCGTCCAAATTGTTCAAGATGCAATGCAAAACTATAAATCTAGATTATCTGGTGTCGTTTAATCACAGATTACTTATTTGTCCCAATTTATTCCACCCAATTTTTAAAATGAAATGTTCCAAATGGTCTTGCGTCGCTTAAATGCCCTATGTAATATTAAAATGAATTGAAAAAAAGTTACATGTTTGTTTTATTTTTGTAATATTGTAATTGTGAATTACGGAATATATTTTGGTAAGTTGGGTCTTCTGTCGTCCTGGCCTCCGGTCTTGATTTACGCTATGTTTTTAGCGAGCCAGTGCCAAGCGAATTTCTGGCCCAACTTAGATATTTTCCGAGTCGTGTTTTTGTCACTTTTTTGTTGGCAAATTAATGAAGATATTTTAAACGCCTCACTCAAGATTTTGATCAGAAAATCAATGTAAATATTTTACAAGCCCGCTTTTAAGAAAGAAAGAAAGAAAGAAAGAAAGAGGAAAGTTAAGTTAAGATTATTATATTTTTACATATTGAAGTATTATGCAATAGCTCTTAAGTAAACATATCAAACGTTGTAATGATTAAATTATCATAATGTGGTATATCCACAGGTCATAATAATAATAATAATAATAATAATAATAATAATAATAATAACCCCAGCAACAAAAAAACAGACCTAGTATTGGTTAACAAAAAGAAAGAGAACTGGTAGATTTTGCAGTTCCAGCAGATCACAAAAAGATAGACAAATACTTTGTTATAGAACTGAAATGAAAACTGTGGAATCTCAGACTAGAGAGACTGGAAATCAGAGGAAGAATTAAGACCTTCTAGACAACAGCATTGTTGAAATCAGATGGAATACCCAGGAGTGTCCTGGAGACCAGGGGAAAGTTGCTGTCACTCAAACTTCAGTGAAAAACATCTTCTAACACTGGTGTTAAAAACTACTACTACTACTACTACTAATAATAATAATAATAATAATAATAATAATAATAATAATAATAATAATATAATAATCCAGTCATGTAAAAGCGCATTATTAGATGTTTGAATGAATGCTACACTAATGTTACACTGGAGTATATTTTCGAAAAATCACATTTTTCCTGCAACGTCTGTTTCCAATGATGTAATATGCAGTAAATCACTTTTCTCACATTTTCCTTCAGCGAAAATGACATTTAGAATGGTGTTCCTAATATTTAAATACCTATTTTATTTGTATCTATTTATTTTTGGAAACAACGTTTTGCGTTTTGCAGTGAAAATCAGCAGATCCCCTAATGTGAGGATACAAAAGAGGAAGAAAGACACGAGATAAAAACAATACAACAACAACAACAAAAAACGAAAAGAAAAAAAGATTAAATGTACAGAGAAGATGAATAAAGAAAATATTTAATCATTTCCCGAAAGTTTTCATCGCTGCCAAACAATCAAGACAGTGAAGAGCGAAATTAAGTCGTTTAGTAATCATCGCAGATTCGGAAAAGCCTACTTTTGAGGCAATCTCCGACGAACAATTCATTTTCTCTTCTTTATTATTCCAAACATATATTTTCCTCTCAATTCAAGTTATCTTTAAGCTGTGATTATACAGGTGAACAGCTTATCGGTTACTGCCTGTTCATTCAATTTGGCCAATGAAAACATCGTTTCTCTCTTGTAAGGAATGTGGTATTCTAAATGATTAGCCCAAGGAAATTCGTTGCAATCCCCAAATGATTATGATGTAATGCGATGCGTTTGCATAGAGATATCAATACTCTGGTTGTATTTATCAGTACAACAATGAACAATGAATGAAACATTTTCTTTTTTCAAAATAGTAATCAGGGGCATCTAATGTACATATTTGAGTGAGTTTTACATCATTACTCTATTATATATAATGTTCAGTCGTGAACGCATGTTGATTTAAAATTTAAATTTTACATTAAAAAAAATCCAACCAAAATAACAAAGACTATACTCGTTGATTTTATGGACCCTTTGTATATTCAACACATGAAAATATAATCCCCTCTTAAGTACATATTTTATAACTGAAAAAATTGAGTTCATATTTAAGTTTTAATTTATTATCTATTTTCTGAGAATCGTCTTTCTTAAGACATTCATCAGAGTAATTTGTTAGCAGAATGAAATGTCAAAGATGTTAAAAGAATTATCATATGGAATTCTTTTTTTATATAAATTATTTATATACATCAAAAAGAAATATAGGCTCCCTTATATTATATGATGCACCAACAGTTGGTTAGAGTCGCAATGGGCATTCCTTTACGTCCATATGTGGTTAATATTTTTTATTGGCTTCGCTGAACAATATGTCATGGCCGCCTCCACTAGTAATGAACTTGGTACCCAGTTCTATCAACAATAACAAAGGTCAATCACGAAATCTCTCTCTGGTGGTTCGACAGAGGTCAGCAGGTTTGGAAAGAATAAATCTGTCCTCGGGTGTTTGACATGTGAAAACCTAGTTTTTGGCACGATTGGGTGTGGGTTACGATTTGTGAAAGAAAGATAATTCCTTGATCGACCTGATAACACCCATTGCGTTTTCCTATTTTTGAGACAGTTTCAAAAAGTATTTGTAACATCAGCAATAGAGTGAATGGATTTTTGTGTAAGAGATACTCATATTTGTCTTTCGCCCTCCACCAAAAGTATTCAACATGCCTGTAACACTACAACTTTTTCTTAGATATACATTTAATCAGGCTCCTTTTTTAATACTGGACAACATTTTTGCAATTTTTAAGGCTTAATTGTCATACATAATTTAATTCCTTATATTTTAGCCTTCAGTTTTACTAAACAGAATAAAACAAATATGTTATCAAATTTCTTTAAGAGAAATCAGAATGTCCTTTCCTTTTTAATTACGCTGGTACCTGTTCAGTCCTAAGCAAAGAAAACTTATCATAATCATGGATCTTGTCTGAGGAAATGCACTCGACATGCCACTTGAAATCTTAAAAATTTTTAACTTTCACACCAATAACCTTGGGAAAGACAGGACCCCTAATATTCCCATTGCTATGAGTGAAAAATAAGACACCCTTTGGAAAAGCAACCCTTAAAAGAAAAAAATAATACTGAATTCAAAACTACCATTAACGAAACTGTTGTACTAGCACACGAGTGCTGGCCAATGTTGTATGTCCGTCAAACAGACCACACACACAAATACACACACACAACCACACATATAAATACACATACATACACACAGAGATACACACACATATTATATATATATATGTGTGTGTGTGTGTGTGTGTGTGGGTGTGTGTGTGCGTGTGTGTGACTAGCTGCAGTACCCTGTAATACCCAGGATAGGTCATATTTTTTATCTTTGAAAACTTCGTTGCCAAAACAACCACACATACAAACACACAAACACACACAAACATACACACAGACACAGACACATATATATTTATATATACACACACACATACACAAACACACACACACACATATATATATATGTGTGTGTGTGTGTGTGTGTGTGTGTGTGTGTGTGTGTTAACATAATATTTTAATATGAAATAGGTTCCCATATTACACATGAAACCGGATTATTGGAAGACTTCACGTCTTCCCTGTCCAGAAATCAACTTAAATTATCTACACAAGTTAATTAAACTTCCATAATGTGTAAAATTAAAGAAAAAAAGAACTTCTATAAAAATATAAACTCGAATATAATTTTTTTATAGAGTTTTCCACACATATAAGACATCAGAAATGTTTAGAATTTATCGATGCATTTCACTCAATGCGGCTGCTATATATTAGTTTGTAAAGCTCCGCTGGCATAGCATAAGTTCATCTGTAAGATACTCATCACCGGCCAATATATGATTAACTTATGTATCAACCTCAGCTTACTGAAATATCTATAGAGTGACTATCATTTAATGATATTTATTAGTTCTTTTTGTGAAAAAAATGACAGACCATCTATCCTTTTTAATTGGGTTTCTTACTGAGACAAATAAATACTGTCAGATATAATTAATCCTAATAAATATCATCATATTAGCTCTCTCACTCTGTGTGTCGATGTGTCTCTGTCTCCGTTTCTGTCTGTCTGGCTGTTCATCTGTGTCTCCGTTCTTGCATCTCTCTCTATCTATCTCTCCCTCTCTCTTTCTTTCTCTCTCTCTCTCTCTCTCTCTCTCTCTATATATATATATATATATATATATATATATATATATATATATATATATATATATATACTATAAATAATATCTCATCGTCAATCAAGTATATTATTGCCTAGCATTTCAGATAAGAACCATTAGACTTCTCACGTGGTGATTTGTTTTAGTGAGAAAGGTTGGTATAGAACAATAGACAATTAGGTTGAGCAAATAATAGAAAAACAATGCATTAGTGTGCCACAGTTTCTCCGAACAACACTCGTATTTTTTTTTACTTAGACTAGACCGGTAGCCTTATTAAGGTTAAAGACCCCAGCCTACTATTTTCGCATACCTGGGTTTTATGTCAATCCCAAAAGCATTTGCCCGAAATGAAACGCGAACAGAACCATTTAGCTCGTGGATTGGATTTGCTCTGACCCCAACCGTTATGCCATTTCTGCTATTCTTCAGATGGGAAAATACACATACACAGATGGATGAACACACACACACACACACACACACACACATACATACATACATATATATATATATATATATATATATATATATATATATATATATATATATATATAATACGAACAATATGATATATTATATATACGACAATATGTATATATGTACGACCTATATATATATATATATATATATATATATATATATATATATATATATATATATATATATACGACAATGATCGATACGGTCCGCGTGAAACATGTACCTTTGATATTGTTTTTATTTTCGAATAACTTATTTTAAAATGAATTATTATCAAACTTCATTGATTTCGAAAAGTATCTGTAAAAAGAACAACCATAAATTTATGTACCCAATTATTGTTGAATATTATTTTCCCGTCTCTATTTTGAGTTATTATTTCTTATTGTTCACATAGAGCTCCATCAATAATTAGGTTAGAAAACTAAAGATCAATGAACTCATCAATGTCTTGAATTCAAAATAAAAAAAATATATTTATTGTAAATTGTTTTCTTTGTTTTACGCTACTAACAAAATGTAGTTCAGTAATTAGTCTTATTATACTATCAAAATTTTAAATACACCTGTTGATTTGTTTTTTGCTGATTATATATATATATATATATATATATATATATATATATATATATATAGAGAGAGAGAGAGAGAGAGAGAGAGAGAGAGAGAAAGAGAGAGAGAGAGAGAGATGTATATATTCAAAAGTGTTCATCTCTTGTGTGGAATCTACGGTTAATACCGAAGGAATTGTGTCAGCAAGTTCAAAATCTGGACGGGACCGTTTGCATTGTCTTTCTGCTCATACTCTTGAGAAAGGCCTTAATCCATCTGTTCTCTCCACATTATATGTATATAAGCAAGCAATAGGTCTAAAAAGAAAAACTGTTAATTCAGTGCCCTGCACTTCGCTAGACTCTGTGTCACATCCTGTCTGTTTCAGCGTTAGGAGAGTAAATAGATCCACCGTTTAACACATATACTTGCACTCATTTCTATTAGTATCTATTCATACAGAAACTTGAGATGTAACGGATAGATTAGGAGGTGATTCATGTAGAGAAGGAAAAAGTACGTTTCAGGTCTAGGTTTGCGTGGGACTCGAAAGTTTGTCATTTGATTCCTGGTGTCGAATGAAATGGGAAAATACATATTTATAATTTGGTTCCGATGTTTACTGATGTTTTAATTAATCATGCCATGCATCATCCCAGTGGATTACCAAAGCGTCTTTTCTATGGACGAAAAACCTCCGCATCTTTTAAGCATCTATCTATCCCTGTTCTAGATTTCATCCCTGAAATGGTCCTTCTAAAACATCACCCCCTCATATCAGCAATGGGATAGAACTCAGTGCAGAATTTCTCATGCTTGCTTGATTGAATAAGGTTAAATTTAAGCTGCCTCCTGTCCATCACTCTTCAAACTTCATTGAATAGAAAAAGGACTGGACTGAAAAAAATGGACAAAACCTATAGTGGCATACTGCGAAAGATCGAACTTAGTGAACAAGCTAATTCTGAAGTTGGCGCTCACGCTAAATATTTTTCTAACACAGAGACTCGAATATTTAAGCATTTACTAAACACAGATTCAAAACGTAGTACAAAGTTATATGTGCTGAACATTCCCTGATAATACACTGATGATAATCTGTAGTCATTGTCTGTTGGATAACACTGGTCAACAAAGTTCTTATTGCACTGATATCAACCACTGTTATTATTATATATATATATATATATATATATATATATATATATATATATATATATATTATTCATATTTTTTAATGTACTGATTTCAAATATGAAGTTGTTGTTTTTTTTCACTGAAAGCATTCAATTTTCTTTTTGCTATCGAGGTATTTCAAAATATCAAAATTCTATTTTCGTCTCTCTGGCATCGTCGTCTATCAGAACAACCATGTGATTGAACTCTTATTAAATTAGCTGGTGAATATTACATAGTCTGATCTTTTAGCCCATTCCATGTCTTGGTAAATCTAAAGTACGTTTTATAGGCCCACTTCACAAATAATGTTATATTATGACTCAGACGAATATGCGGCAAATATCCACAAACATAACAGAAAGCACTAGGGTTGTTCCCACATTAACGTCTCCTTGTAGCCATGATCAGATTTGACTGTAAAGATAAACAAAATTATATATCCAAATTAATACCAGAAATATGTAAGTAATTTATTTAGCCGCAAAAGAATAAAATGTAATACCTGAAATTGCACGAAAACTATGGTATACACAATAAAATTGTTTCCATATTTGAAATCAGCAGATCAAAAATAGTAATAAAAAAACAGTAGAAAAAATCTCATGCAACTGAGAATTTTAAACATTTGTTGTCCTGTGTAATCTCAATAACAGTTAAGCCACGAGAAATCACTGATATTCATTACGCTTGAATTACAACATATCAGAGTAGAGGGATCCGCGAGTCTCAGATTCCTGACATGAGATAATAAAGTTGCTTGCTAACTAGAACTGTTGATAGATGCTTAAGGTAATTGTTTATGACTTTACATTCTATACAGATGTAAATTCAAAAGGGACAACCGAAAGGTTATTGTGAGAGAATATGAAAGTAAACTTCATCATAATCTAATAGGAATTTGGCGATAGCTCGTTTGAAACAACTTTCTTGGAAAGCGTCTAAGATTGACAGGTAAATTAAATAAAATTCCCCATAATAAAAAAAAACCTTTGCATGTGGTTGTACCTATATGTAGTCAGTTTGATTTCGCTCGTTGACAGACCTCTGTCCACATTGTGTTTATTTAATAAAAGATGTTAGTCGCCAATTATGGTTGAAACTGTTGAAAGCATGTGTCAGGTAAACGAAGGTAAATATAAACGTCAGATGAAGCTTGGGTGTTGATTAGTTCTTTGTCTCATTCTATTAGTTGCTATTCTATGACTGGCGGTAATGTTCTTCGAACTGCTACGGAAACACAAGTTAGCATTGTGTGGCCAACGGTCAACTGCCCATGTTGCTCTCAAATAGAACTATCACTGGAACTTACTCCATTTCCTGAATATATGTTTTCGCTTTCTTCCACCCCCGTTTTAATGGCCTCGACATCGAGTACTAAATACATAAAATTGAGAAAATTTCAGTCTGTTATAAACATTTGAAAAAGATAAACCTTTCATCTCCATTGGGTAATCCTTCTCTGCATATTTTGTTATAAATCTTTAAGATTTGCCGACATCCCTAACTTGTTTAAGTTACCTCTTTGATATTACTATAGTATCTCATCTATGAACATGCTCATATATGAATATACAATACATCCATTATTTTGTATATTCATAAGTATACACTCGCATACATATACTTTGAGCATAGTCAAACAGACATATATATATATACGCATTATTGTACTTAAATATTTGATCAGGGAAATGCTTATAATATCAAATTTAACGCTATTTGACAACGGTACACATAATCCTCGAGGATTTTCAGAAGAATGGGATGTGGAATGTATACGACAAGCAAGCTGTGTTCAAATGAAAGGTCTGAGATTTTTTTGTTTTTGTTTTTTTGTGTGTGTGGATTTTCATGAATAAAATCCGAGTGATAATACGCGTCCAGCACCATGAACAGGCTTTTATTTTATTTTTCGAAAGAAAAATTGAGAGATAGTTTGAACATTTCAGGAAAATGCGTTTTTAAGCTTCTTTAACTTTTCAGCGTGAAACAAGTTTTTGGACTGTTTTTGATCTGGTTCACTTTTAGATAAATTAAATGTCAAATAGTTCAGAAGCGAGGCTAGGTTTCGTGGAAGCTTCCGGTTGACATTCAATGAAAAGAAAATCATATTCATATTTAATATCTATTCATTTTGAAGAATGGAAATTGGGTGCAAATTTCTAAGGAAATATAGAAAGGAATATATAATGTTTGATAGGTCTGCGAGAACTGATCCAAAAGCAATGATTTAGATTTAAAAATTTCGTTCAAAAGACTTTTCTGCTAGAAAGATAAAAAGCTAAATTTTGGCTAAAAAAAAAAAAATTTCCGTAATTATGATATATCATTGATCAGTAAATGGTTATTTTATTCGAGGAGAGAGTAAAATTACAAGGATATTTGTTGGCAGCCACTTTAAAAATTAAGAGAATGAAACTCTGTTATTTCAAAATCTAACAAAAATTAAGTAATATTCTGATAAATATTGTGTAACAGAAAATCGTTACTTTCATCATTACTCAATTGACGTGAACAAAGAAATATATTACTTTTTACATGAATAAAAAAATGAAAGAATTCATTTTTAACATTAGTCTGCTTTAACTATAAATTGAGGTCACATTCCAAATTTGGTAGGCCCATAATGCTAAATATTCAGGAGTTTCTACCTGATATCTATTTAAAATTTGAAGATCAAAAGGGAAAATAATAATCCTTGAAGATTTTAGCCACATGTCAATCATACTGAGTAATTTTTAAAATATTTTTTAAAAAATATATAAAAAATAAATTTCATCATTAACCGTATTTTTTTTGTTTTATCCAACGTAGGAGAAAAATACTGATAAAAATTTACCATCCACCTTTTAAATTTGTCTTCTTCTGAATTAATTCATGTAATTTACCTGTCATTTTTTAAACAGAAAAAAATGCTGATTTGTAAAGGTATCTCACCTGTGTCACTAGTAAAAAATCACCGTACACGATGATGATGAATCGGTAATGAATCCTTATAAGAGAAGATAATTAAATATCACTACTAGAAAACTTTGAAGAAAAATAATGTCCGATGCAAAGACGAGTAAGAAATGAAAAAATAAATATTTTAAAAAAAATGGTGGAGACTCTTTCTTTACTAACAAATTATAATTTAACCATTGAAGAATTTAAGCAATATTTTTTGTCATAGGTTTTACATTTAACATTCGATAAAATCTCTAGTAAAATCGAAAGTGAAATGATTTTCCACGGACCATAACCCAAATATTGCAAATAGAATAACAAAAGTTGACTAGAACAGCAATAGTGTATAGTATTTTCCAATTTCTTAATTTCAGAGGAATATTCTCGTCATGGACCCTTCCGAGTTTTTTTTTTTTTAAGTAGGATTAATTAGTTTTTACGGGGAATTATCTCAAACATTTGTTAAATCATTTTGTAACATATTCTATCAGTAAGGTAAATTAAACGAGTGGTACAGGGAGTTTAATTACAAAAAAAATCAACCCCGAAATTTGAAAAAGAACTTGCTTTTAAGAAAAATGTATTTCCTTAAATACTACTCATTCACGGATATTGAAGTCGAATGATAAAAATTTTAAAAGTGGATGTTTTTTCTACCTGAAAAGGATCTAATGTAAATGATTATATTTTTTCTTATTTAAAATTTATCAAATTTAAGTTTTTTTTACAAAACCTCTGATTCTATCAAATGTATACAAATGCATTCACACACACACACACACACACACACACACACACACACACACACACATTTTCAGCATACTAGAAACTCAAATTTTACAATGAATAAAGTTTACTTACCACTAGCTTGGAACCTTTATCATTTGGTGTCAATTTTCAGCTAAGGTACATCCTGATACTTATCTAATTAGATACCCTTTATATAACAACTTAAGCAGTGCAGTAAGATTTAGAGATGTAGACATTTGATGAATATTGGAAATACTTGTTCCATAGTAACACTTGATATTGTAAAGATCAAAATTAATTAGTATGGCTGAATAATTTAAAGATGAATTTTTAATCATATCTTACCCATATATCATCAAAGGATGATAATCATTTCAAGATATTGACAGTGGACTTTCCTCCGATGAAGAAATACCAGAAACTGTTGAAACCAAAGAAACATACAAGTAACATATTGGTTTTTTTAAATTGAGAATTGATTTCTTGTTGCAAAATGGACTGAATATTTTAATGCCGAGGGGCAATATTTTGATTGAATTATTATTTTTGACATAATCTTTAAAATGTTTTGCCTTGAAATAAATCGGTATTTTTATTTTGGACAACTTGATATAGAAACGAATCACGAAAGAATCATTTTAGAAATATACAATAAAAACAAAAAAAAAAGAAATAAAAGAAAAAAAAAGAAATATAAATCCGGTCTGAGAAAAAGAAATCAAAAACAAAAAAGATTGGTGCAGATAAAGCTGGCTTTGAAAAGGCGAGAAAAAAGACATATGAAAAAAAGGTGTGATCGTCTGTTTTCTATAAAATAAATATAATAATACTGCCAGCAGTAGATTTGGCACAGCGCCCTCTAGTGTTTTGCCTACGTTTTTATCCTATCTCGCCATCTTTATCTCGTTTTACTGTCTGTATACTGGCGAGAAATCTATCAAAATAACGCTTTCTAATTTTTTAATTTTTTTGTTTTTCGCCCAGAATGTAAAAGAAATCATTAGCAATTAATGGCCGGTTAATTTAATGTCATTAATAGGACAAAAATATTCCACTTGCCTTTTTTTATCCTACTTTTACCGCTTTTTTAATGCTCATCTTATAGCCGTTTTTGGCTTCGTTATTTCTGTCGGTTAGTTTACTTTTCGTTGACGCTAATTGGATGCGAGGCCAAAAAAGCTAATAACAAGAAATTGAAAGACTGTGCTGCGTCAAGTAAGCAAATAACTCTTCCACGAAATAGGTAATGTTTAAGGATATCTTTTTCTCTCAAAGTTGATGATACTTTTTTAGATTAGGTAACGCCACAAGGCCTGATTGATTAGATCAGACGAGAATCAAGTTTATTTTAATCGGACGGTAATCCAAATGGAAAAGCACCGACAATCATTTCAAGTTTTTTTTTTTTAATATGGCTCTCCTGGTAAATATGCAAGAATTTATTCCACACTGAGAAATTATTTTATATTTGTATTTCATTCTCTTGTAACGAGAGTTATGAGTATGTGACAAAATGTAGATTAATGTTGTAACAGAGGAATCTTCTGGGTATTGTGATAAATGATTAATGCTGATATTAATTATGAAAAAAAAACAGACCAAAAAATGAGTTGAAAAGATATCTTTTTATGCATGGGTTTTTGTGATGAGAAATAATTTACAAATATCGTTTCGGGTGAGTATATTTTGGGGGGTTAGTATAGTGTACATGTATATTGTTAGCATTCTTTTTCTTATATTATTACTTGCTTGGATTCGCATCCACTAGATTGTAGCAGCAACATAGGGAAAAGGTAAATATTCGGTGTGATGAAACTGATTCAGACACTGTTACTTAGCCGTTATTTTAATAAAATCATTGAATACTTAGCATTTATTACATCCGTGATAAAGATGGTGTTGTAGCTGACAACCTCCAAACATTTAGGTTGAACATAACTTTTATATATAATTAGAGACTCAGTATAAATGTAATTTCCACTGACAATTTCCTAGAAACTTATTTATTTCCTACTACTGTTATATATTCACAACACTAGAATATTTGCAAATGAGATAAAATTTAATTATTTGCCAAGTATCATATACACATTTAGACATTGGTGCGTATCCAGAATAGCCCGCTGAAGAAATAGATGTATTTGAAGTCGTTTCATTATTGGTCATAATTACGACAGACATATCCTCTGAGGTCTATTCTGAAAAAGTACCCAGATATTCCGAGGCCTCTGATTTCTGATATAACTGCTGCTGCTCATGGTGCAGGTAGCGTAACGGTTTTCATCGTAGGAAAAAGACAAGTACTGCAAAGTCCAAGTACTAGACGCTTTTTACTTCTTTTGTCTGGAATACATCTGTTTTTCATCCCAGATGTACGTAGAATAGTAGGATACGCTTGATAAGGCAACCGATATAGGAGAAGGAGCACCATTTTATGCAATCCTTACAAAAATTCATCACTGTAAACAATTTACTAGTGCAGGCATTTCGAGCTTTCCCATTTTATCTAAGCTGTGGGGCTCTCATACATTTGCATGATGGGAGCTACTATATATATATAGATGTCTCCAGCCTGCATGAAACAAATGAACTCAGTTTTATCGTTCACATACAGGCCAATGTTACTTGCTGGCTACTCTAGACGAAGTAGTAGTGATTCGTCTTGTGCTCGAGTATTTGCAAGAAGCGCCAGATTATCTGCGTAGTCGGCATCTGTAATAGTCTCTGCAAGATGTCGTCTGCTTTATTCGAAGAAGAAGAAAGCAATATTTATGTAATAGAATATACAGCAATTTAAATAGAAACATTCGGTAAAATCCCTTATAAATTCTAAATTGAATATTTTCCACGGACCATAATCCTGATACATATTTTAGTAAATAAAATATCTTAAAAGTTAACAAGAAGAGGAATAATTGACAATATTTTATAGTTTCTTAAATTTCAAAATAATATTCGCGTTAATGATAATAAAGAAATCTCATCTGAAATTGTTTGGTCTTACAAAAGCCTTCACCACTATAAGGAAAATGACCTGTGCAAGCTGACTAATGGTGCACATATATAACTGAACAGTTGGACTCTCATAGTTTTTCGCAATCAAAGCTTTTACACACACACACACACACATGTGTACACACACACACACACACACACATACACACACACACATATATATATATATATATATATATATATATATATATATATATATACTTTGTGTCTAGCGAATGAACCTACTTACTTTGGAATAGGAAATAATTCTGAAATAGACAGTAAGAAAATGGGTGGATTACAAATTTTACATTTAGTGGATCTATTTCCCAATATGTCTCTTGTTTCATTTCTTTGTCCAGATCTGGCCAGAGAAATAGTGTTCTATCTCCTTTGTCCTGTCAGACTCCATTTAGTTTCCTATAGAGTACAAGCCAAATGGAGATGATAATTTTCAGTATTATGTCTCCATCTGATATCTTGTAAAAATAATGTATAGTATTTGTTCTGGCTTTATTTGATAAGGACCGTTTTTAAATTCATGTTAATCATTAATTATTAGACTAAATTTACCAAATGTGATTTGTAATTCATTGGACAAATTTCTGCATCTGCCAGGACACGATACTTAAAGGAAGAATTTTAAATGCATTTATTTGAAATACAATCATGTCAGTTCTAATTATTTGTTGATTGGGTGCATGGTATAATTTATGGTAATGGTACCATTATTTTATTTCAATGTAAAGTAATTTGAGACATAGCCTGACAGTATGCACTTTGTCAAGTATAACGTCTTGCCAGAAAGTAAATCTTAATTAAAATAGTTGGTTATAGTATAAATAGAGACTGCATCAAGCATTTTCGTAATGTACTGCGAGATATGTATTTGCCCTACACCTATGTCATTGGTGGCCTATGACACAAGGTCTGAAAGCGATGTAAAGCTAGTTTTAATTCAGAGTTTTCCCCGTCGTAAATTATTTGTTTAGATGAGTCGCCGATTCCATTTGATACGACAACTAACTGTTTCCCTATTTTGATCGTTCAAAATATATGCACAGAAACCATCATCGTATTATATCGAAGTAAACTCAAGCAAATTTAACCAGAGTTTGAACTCGCTTCCAGCTATTTCATTTTTAGCACGATATCATAAAGCTTTTCTTTAACGGCATATCAACTCGGTGGTTTATTTAAAGCTATTTTTATATATTATTTTAAGGGCAAATAGTTTGCTTTTAAACAAATTGTTTGAATGCGACACAACAATTGGTAAATCAATTAACTTTTGGCATATCTTTATTTCTCTCAGGAAATATAAAATGTCATCTCTGTTAACATTTTCAAACATATCTTTCATGTTATTTGCAATAAAAAATCGTTTTCTGATATGAGCGTAAACTCCACATTCGATGAATATGTTTTTAAGAGGACAGGGGTTTGACATGTTATACATCGATGTTGGTCCTCTTGTTTTAGTATAAAAGAATATGTAAGTCTAATGTAACTAATGCGCAACCACGTCTATACTACTAGTACCTTTAAATATTTTCTATATCACAGCTGATGAGACAAAGCATCTTCATCCTGAACATTCACTATATAAATAATACCATTTATGTTAGTAAATTATATGAAGAGGAAATCATACGCTCAGAATGTTTTGTACAGTTTTCTTAGATTATTTATTTGTTGTTGTTTTATTTGTTTTTAACAGATTTTCTGGTGAATGTATAGTGAAAATTCCTATCGTTGTATAGAAATGTCTGAGTTTCTGAACATACAATTTGAAAAAAGTAAACATCATGATAATTACAGAGATTCTTGAACGATCTCCAAATGAATACGGTAATGGAAAATAATGTCGACTACTTTTTTACAAATAAAAATAAATCTATTTTCTTATGCTGTTGTCTACAGATTTATTTTCCACCATCGTTCTTATCATAGTTTCCATATTCTAGAGGAGCGTACAAATGTTTTCAGCACAGTTTTCTAGTAAATGAGATACCGAATACACATTTTTTGTTGAATATATTTGTCACACCGGATATATATATATATATATATATATATATATATATATATATATATATGTGTGTGTGTGTGTGTGTGTGTGTGTGTGTGTGTGTGTGTGTGTTCATAAGAAAAAAAGTGCTTGGTAACTACAAAGTTTAATGGATTGAAAAGAAATTCTACAGGCTGGGAAAATTATCTACGGAGAACAAGTTTCACTCAAAATAACCGCCAATCCTACTCCGGAACCTGGAGCAAGCTGATGTTACAGTTTCCCTGAGAAGGGTCACAAAAATTACATTAATTCTGTCGATTAACTGGGCTTTTGTAGTACCGGCAAGGCGAGTGGTGTCTTTCTTAACAGCGTCACATGTATAATAATCCATGGGGTTATGATCTGGGAGTTCGGAGTCCAAACTTTGGGATTGATTTGTTGTAAACATTCGCCGACAACCACTTTTGACTTTTCCCAGAGATGTGGAAAGGGGGCGAATCCTGCTGTCATACATATGACCTACCATTGGCTACCAGGGCTTCACTACAGTGTTTATCAACTCCACGTGTAGACATCTGAGGGTCCTCCAACACATTCTTCTGTAGATTTTTAGGAATTCTGCTGTACGAACGCAATCAGATTGCCTGTTATGTTGCTTTCTTCTAGCCACAGCCTCGTAGTCTCCATTGCAATTATCCAGTTCATTCCTGATTGTTTTTATAGTGTTCATGGAGCATTGGACAGCAACCATAATCTCTGACACAATCATCATGATAAAAGTTATTCTTTTACATAATTCAGGTGGGTTCCAGTAACCCATTCTTTCTCTCATCCCGTATACGAATGAAGAAGGTTGAAGCTTTTAAATGATGCGTAGTGTGCATCAATACCTCCAACGTACGGAGAAAAATAACCAAATATAAATATGTCAAATTTATCCCGAACACCCTATGTATACACACACGCCATATAATATATGACTTGTCTTGTTCCGGCCACACACACACACACACACACACACACATATATATATATATATGGCGTCAATCGGACTAACTGTAAAGCCCTAAAGAATGCACGTTCACTTACTAATATATTGAAATAACATTTATTTCCTTATGTTCATATATATATATATATATATATATATATATATATATATGTGTGTGTGTGTGTGTGTGTGTGTGTGTGTGTGTGTGTGTGTTGATAGAAAAAGTTTTCTTTCTACCAGGGCTTCGGTGATGCACTTTCTTCAGGAGAACTGAATAGGCAAGGCCACAACATCTTATATATATTATGAATAGTAGTCTATCCGGGTTATTATTATTTTGGTTACTTTAGATGGGAGTAAAATATGAGAAAAAACGTCTGTATGTAGAAAATAGAAAAAAGAGTACACCAAAAAAGATGAATTCATTCTTCATGGTGAAGTAGACGATAAAACGATGAGTTTTCTTATTAAACGCTCATCTGTTCATTAGGATGAAAATAGCCTCCTCTGAACTATAAAAACCGAAAAATTTTAACGTCGGCTTCACCATCAAGAATAAATTCATCCTTTTTGGAGTACTTTATTTTTCTATTTCTTCACGCCCACACACGCGCATATATATATATACAGCGTTGGTGAAGATCTAGCGAGAAAAAGTAAATATTTTATAACCAAAAAAAGATACGCAAAATGGTTTGAATTTTGTTTATTTGTTTTGTTTGTTTTTTTGTTTTTTTTAGCTTTTTTAAAAAATTTAAATCGAAGTGACAGGGTTTTAAGATTATTATAAATTTTGCTCCGGCTGTTTTAAGAATCTGAAACTCGTACACACACGCATACACACACACACACACACACACACACACACACATATATATATATATATATATATATATATATATATATATATATATATATATAATTATATATACATCTCAATCGGTAGAATGTCCGGCTGGGAAACTTGAGTTTCTTGGTTCGATTCCGGCCCTCGCGTACTCAGACACCCCTGATGACGCCCTGCGAAATGATCGAAAGCACTTAAGTAGAAAATAGTGGACAATTTCTCCTTATCAGGATCCCGATTTCTGGAAAATTACAAGTCTGTTTAAGTCTACAATAAATTGTATCTTGATATTTACTGAGCGTAAATGAATATGACACAAGGCAAACGATAGATAAGTGAATGCAGGTATATGGTGTTTTGATAAGTTTTAAAGTCGAAAGGTCTTACTATGAAAGTCAGCATTGATATTTACCCAGGGTCGATAACTGAATAATTCTCCATGTAGAGTATACACAATCATCTCAGAGTCAAGACAAGTTTAGTCTTCTTATTAATTAGGTATAATTCGAGAACTGAGTTCACTATACACGCTAGTGATCAGCAAAACAAATCAGACTTATTTTCAAATAATCTCAAAATGTGTTGATTTCTTGAAATTGTAGTGCATAGAACAAATATAAGAATTTACTTTAGGTAGATACAAAAAACATGTCATCCCTTTCCCGCCATTAGATTTAGTATGCAGAAATTCGTGCCTTCTTTTAAAGCTGGTATAGCCTAAAACTTCAGTTAATGCAACGTGAACGGAACCAGTTTAATTAATATGTGTTGAT
Source organism: Doryteuthis pealeii (assembly GCA_023376005.1). NCBI lineage: Eukaryota > Metazoa > Mollusca > Cephalopoda > Myopsida > Loliginidae > Doryteuthis > Doryteuthis pealeii. The sequence goes on from CM042155.1 coordinate 100,598,308, forward strand.
TAAGTGAGATGATGGCTTATTAAAGCCACACAAATAACGCATTTCTCTAATGATTCTCTGTGTGTATTTTAAGGCCTCCCATATCAGGATGTCCTTTCTCATTAAAATTCTGTATGAAATTATAAGGAAACATGGTTATTGATTTCTGACAAAATTGGCGAGACGTTCAACGACCTTTTTTTCTGTGTCAGAAGTAATGATAATGGGTGAGATAGTTAGGCGCTAATGGGCTAATTCAACCATTCTCTTCTCTGTCTTTGTATGGCAGTGATGAAATATTTTGTCAAGAAATCTAGCAACTTGTCGTATCACATGGATGTGACTTCGTGCCGTTACCACATTACAAAGAGTATTAACAGACTTTATTCGCCTCTTTTCTAATCTCTGATTATAAATGGATTGAATTAAGAGTCATATTCAAAATTTCCGGAGTCCAATCGGCACAATGATTGGAATCGTATCAACATCATATATAAGAAAAGAACACAAGCTATAAATAAACTAACATGTTATAAGGTATGTATTTAGCCAACTCTTCCCACCATAATTTTTTAAAAGCTGGTTTGAATTGGTAGTTTACCCTTCTCCTAAAACATGTCGCCTTACTGAAGCTAAATATAACCCGTTTTACTATCTACCCATAGCAGAAAGTCAAAATTACGAATTCAAGTCTTTCTCAAAAGAATTAGTGCAAAGTGTAACACAGACAGTTTCATCCAGGATTTGAAATATGTTAGTACATGATAAAATATATCAATTTTACTGCTTGCATTACCCTCCTTTTTTTAGATGCTGACTAATACTCAACAGAGGGCAAAATAATGACTGCATACTCAATCGAATATATTTGGGAATTTTGAAAAACTAACATTTTTATTCATTTGCCTCACTGTAATAACACTCCATCATCGACTGTGTTTCATATTAATAAATACAAAATGACATTTTAAATTTCGAGTCTACTGAATTCAACTATTCCCTATAAAAACATGATTGTGCATTTTTTCCTTCCTTCTGCAGGTGTTTGTTAATATTTTGTTAACTATTCTAACTTGTTGTCAGGTATTGTTTTTTAAATTTATTTGAAACAAGCATTCACTTCATTAATTGAATGCTGAGGTAATTAAAACGTCAATATTGATCATTTAACTTTTTATTCGGGAATTTTATTTTATTTTTGGTTTTACTTTTCTAAACTTAATGAAATAAATGATACTTAAAGCACAGATCTCTTTTTAACAAAAATAAATACTAAAACAGAAAACGTTTACTATATCAAATCAAATTAATCAATGAAACACATGAAACCACAGACTTCATAAACAGATATATGTAAATTATTTGATTGGTTAGTTAACATTTATTTGGCTATTTACTGCAGAAAAAATATATTACCTTTTAAGCAATTATATGGTTCCAAATAACTAAGTATAATATTTTGTAAACAATTTTAGTTTCTAATTACTATTTAATAATCATTTGTTTGTCAAAGTAATATGATTTCAATTATTACTATCAAACACAACTAATTCTCATGGGGTTATGTGGCTTCAAATATTCATATTTAATGCATATAAGGTGTAAACAATTATCTGGTTCCAATTATCCCTACAATGCAATTAATGTTCACACAAATATTTGATTCAGTTATGTCATATTGTTTTCAATAATTAATAATAATAAACCTTTGTAAAAAGCTATAACTTCAAGTAACTATTCTGCAGACGACTGCAGAATATTCTAGTTGCGATCTTTTAAGTCAACGAATACGTGTTACTATATCCGGCCGGAATTGTTTAATAAATTTGATATAACTAATTTGTTCCCAGTGCGAGCTTGCTGACACCCACATGCAGACTGTAGACAAGAGCGGGCAAGCCCTTATTTAGTAAATACCGACCACACCGGCAGTAGCATGATTGGTGAACTTACCAATCCAGGACCAAGACAAGGAAACGTCTCATAAAATCACCGTTGCCATGCGGCCCTACTTTATCCCAACGAAAAGCTAAGGGAGTAAACACAGAAAACAAATCCGGAGCTGTGAATCTCAGCACTTCTCAACAACTCCTGCGACACCGCTGTTGCCAAACCGCATTGGTTCCTACCTTTCCTTTGGATCACAACGGCTATGTGTGTGTGTGTGTGTGTGTGTGTGTGTGTGTGTGTGTGTGTGTGGAGAATGTTAAACACGGGATGTTGTAGAAAATGGATGTTTATTTTAGGTAGTGATGTCGACGTTGTAACGTTTCTGTCTGTTAGACCTTCTACAGGACGTAGGATTGAGTTCTTGCTTCAATGGTGAACATTTTCATACTGGTGCTTCGCCATTGAAGCAAGAACTCAATCCTACGTCTTGAAGGTCTAACAGACTGAAACATCAATTTTCTACAACATCCCGTGTTTGTCTACCTTTCTCCACATACTATCGGATTAATTTCCGTCTTATTTCTCCCATATATATATATATATATATATATATATATATATATATATATATATACCTGCAAAAGTGTCCGGTCCATGACCAAATAAAAAAAATAACAGCAGTTTTTGAGTGTTTTGAAAGATAATTCTATTTTTACAAAACTGTTTTGTACATATGACAAAAACTTAAATTCAGTTCCTAATTGCTGGGTGGAGAGTGGAGAGGGAGGATCTGCTGCTTGGCCAACAGCTCACACTCCATAAAAACTTGCCCAGGCTACGTAGTTTTCCCACAACAAAAATGATACCCATGCCGCGAGAGAACTCGACAATTTCCACCCCAGATGCATACGCCACATCCTACGCATATGTTGGCAGGACAAAGTGCCAACCACAGAAGTGCTGGAACGAGCAAACATGAACAGCATACCCGCCATCATCTGCGAGAGAGACACCGACATTGACTTGGTCACGCCAGGAGGATGGACAAAGGCCGCATTCCCAAAAACCTACTGCACGGCGAATTGGCAGACGGCACACGACCAACAGGGAGACCACGCCTGCACTTTAAAGATGCATGCAAAAGAAAAATAAAGACATGCCACATTGGAACTAACACATGGGAGGCTTGTGCAGACGACCGTACGACCTGGCGACTCCTAGTCAAACAAGGAACGAAAGGGAGTGAAAAAGAGAAACTCCAGCAGGCATCACTGTTTGCTTGCAGTCACTGCACCAGAGATTGCCATTCACGAATCGGACTGTTCAGCCACTAACACAGCTGCAGATAAAAGGAAAAAGGAAGGGAAGAATGTTTTAAAAAGTGAACACTAAGCCATCGTCTTTAGTAGACGGAAGGATGCTAATATATATATATATATATATATATATATATATATATATATATATATATATATATATATATATATATATACTTATTTTGACATAATATATTAAAATACCCCTTTTTACCATTGGTCTAAAAGAATGTGCTGCTTTAAAACTAATGATATAAGCGTTTTTAATTCATAATATGTCATAATAAATAAATGTTGCACTTACACTTGTAAACAGACAATTTATCCAACACAAAATACACACACACAAACACACATACACACACACACACACACACACACATATATATATATATATATATATATATATATATATATATATATATACATTTGTGCATACATATGTATTGCCGTACGAGACAGCTGCTGCCTCTTCCAGAAGCAAATGATTTGTACATTTTCAGGACCAAAGCTACTTTTACTTTGGTGTGACTTATTAAGACACTTCACGAGATTTTAATTTTCGTTCCCCACCCCCACGAAAATTGATAGGGGAATATTGATGTAAAATCTGTACTGATATTAAAAATATAATGACCCACCATCTTAAAGAACAGTATTTTAAAACTCCAATGTCAATCTAGTACCAAGAACTTAATATTCTCTCTGCAGAATGTTGATTGATGAAATGGTTTTTTCTGATCTGTTCTGCTATTATATCTCATGGGATGAAGATACCGTTTAGGTCTTTAGAGAGTCTGTTCTACCAACACCGACTTTATATCGACAGAAATTCTTTTCGAGATGTCATCTGATCACAGAAATACATAGCTAATGCTGATCTTAACGTAATTGGGTTATTTACTTTCTTTTGTGGGGGATTTGTACAAATATGCATTCAAAAGATGAAAGTAGAAATCCCAATTCCGAAACTATTTGATGCTTAGTAATTTCATTTGCAGATTCAGCAACAATATGTTTACTTCCGAAAACTGACAATCGCCGAATGCCTGGAGCATGAGGTATTCTACAATGAAAATGCGCTTATTTCTCTCGGGATTTTATAGTAAATTAAGTAATTATTTTATGTCTGCTCTGAGAAAAATATTTTTATTTACTTATATCATATCATATTTCTGTACACTCACGCCTACTCGTTCACACACACATACACATACACACACACACACACACACACTCTCTCTCTCTCTCTCTCTCTCTCTCTTCTCTCTCTCTCTCTCACACACACACACTCACACACACACACTCTCTCTATATATATCACACACACAAACACACACACACGTACCCCTCCACACTCACAAGACCATAGTTATAAATCTTTTCTTTTATTAATTAATCACGCACACACATATATATGTATGTAATTGTGTGTGTATGTATCTATGTATATATATATATATATATATGTGTGTGTGTGTGTGTGTGTGTGTGTGTGTGTGTGTAGACAAATACGTTAAATATATATAATTGTGTGTGTATAACTAATAAAAAGGAAAAGTTTCATAACAATGATAATCAGATAGAGTTTTCTCAGGTGAATTGAGTATTTATTATTATATATATATATTATATATATATATATATATATATATATTATATATATATATATATGGAGAAAGTTAAACATATATATATATATATATATATATATATATATATATTTATTTAAGGATATGTAGTGATGTCACTTGTCTGTTTCTTCTACAGGACGTAGGATTGAGTTCTTGCTTCAATGGTGTCATACTGCTTCGCCATTGAAGCAGAACTCAATCCTTCCTGAAGAAGGTCTAACAGACTGAAACATCAATTTTTCTATCCCATTGGATTAATTTCCATCTTATTTCTCATATATATATATAATATATATATATATATATATATATATATATATATATATATACCTGCAAAAGTGTCCGGTCCATGACCAGACTAAAAAAAAAATAACATCAGTTTTTGAGTGTTTTGAAAGATAATTCTGTTTTTACAAAACTGTTTTGTACATATGACAAAAACTTAAATTCAGTTCCTAATTGCTTGTTTTTCTTAATTGGTTGTTGCATTAAAGTGATAAAACATATTAATTTAATTTATTTTCTTTTTGTACCGCTAAAAAGTAAAAATTAAAAGGAGCTAAGTATTAAATATATGTCCTTATTTATTTAGGTCTATTGCCTGAGGCTTTACACTATGCCTACAATACCTCTGCTGAGTAAAACCACTTTCCAATTGGGCCACCTGTTGGCCGTAGATGACGACCCGTGATGTTTACCGAGCAGTCCATGGTAAGTTGGGCTAGACGGGCGGTCGGAGAGGTCCCTCCAGTCAATCGGTTGGTTACGTCCAGCCCTCGCACCTATGTGATTTTCCCAACCATATGGCTCTGATGGTAGAACTGAATCTAGGGGTGAGGTTTCAATTATGGAACCCTGGGAAGTGTGGAGAACCCCTTGATTGCCATTACTCCCAGGCCCATTGACCCGGGGTAGTACTTGTTAGGCCCACCAAGTACGACCACTACAGGTCCCATCTATTGGTCTAAATAGATAAAAAATGAGTTTTTTAAAATATGTTTAAAAATGAATTAGAAATAATTTGAATACCCAGTAATAATAAATAAAATAACGGGTTTATTAGAGTACGTATTTTTACTTCAGACAAAGCATCCGTTTTCGTAATTTTTTGGCAGAATGTAATGTTTAAATTGTATCATAAATTAATTACATATATAATATCATTTTGCTTTTTTACTGATGCTCATTATCTGTTTTAAAGCAGTTTCAACGTCTGTGTGGACGAGAAGGTGGAAGGGTTTTTTTATTTTATTTTAGAATTCGTCTTTTTTTTTTATTACAGTTAGGAACCAGTCAACGCTACTTCAAAGCTCGAAGTGCCGACATGAGATGGGGGTAGGAGGGTCTCGATTTGTGCCAACAGGACAGTGGATGGGGTAGGGTAGGATGGTCTCGGTTTGTGCCGACAGGACAGTGGATGGTTTGGCGGTAGGAGGGTCTCGATTTGTGCTGACAGGACAGGGGATAGTGCTGGAGGTTAGTTTATGTTTTATTAGAAATGAACATTGCATTTTTTTCATACAGTAAGAGAGGTGTATGCGGAGGTGTACCCACATCAAATAGTAACAGATCGACCCTACTGTCTGGTAGGTTCAAAACTAAACTCATACAGTCGTGAGTTGGGTGGAGGTGGTGGAGGTGTGAGTATAAGGTATTTCTTAATTTTTCTTAATTATTGAATTATATCGGTTAATTGTTAAGAATCAGACACCAAATTTGGCGTGTTTCTTAGTTAGAAAGATATTAATGTTTATGCAAGATTTCGAATCAGAGTGGCCTCCCATTTTTTGACTTATACGTCGACACGTACTTACCTAACTTCTATATATATATATATATAATATATATATATATATATATATATATATATATATATATATAATGGAGAAATAAGATGGAAATTAATCCGACAGTATGTGGAGAAAGGTAGAAAAATACGGGATGTTGTAGAATATATATATATATATATATATATATATATATATATATATATATATATTGGCTGTATATGTTAGGAGATATGTAAATATAGTTGTTAACATTATGTGGTGTTTCGACGAATTTTACCTGATGATCGAAATCAGGAACCTCAAATTTAGATGTTATTACTCTATTTACTTAATACTTTTAATACTGGAGATTTTTTTGTTTTTCGTTTTTTTTAAATTGTAATCCTAATGAATTTAATGTGACAAACAATAGAAATTCTAATTGTGTATAATATATATATATATATATATATATATATATATATATATATATATATATATATATATATATATATATATATTCCACCAATATTTGAAAATAAGCAAGCATATATACGTACATATCTATCATTCCTTAAGTTAAATTACTCTTTCCATGGCTACACAATCATTAATATGGAATCTTTACAAATGTAGGAAGATATATAATATGCCAGCTCAACATTTCTGTGAAAAAATGATATGAACAAACATAAAAAACTATTGAAAACTCTTTATCTCAAAACGTCAGACAATAAATGTAAGCTCTCAAAATGCGAAGCCTTATACGGAAGTTTCTATAATTTCTTTCTGTGTGTTAAAAAAGAACAAAGACACGTTAAGTAATCTGAATGATAGATATCAAATAATAAACACATTTTATATTAGAACAGTAGAAAACAAATACTTGTTATAAAAATGTGAATTATTATGAGTGAGCGTGTATGTATTTTTAGCCTATGTATTTTCACGTCTCATCACAGTCTCATAGCTGACCATGATTAGATTGTGATGAATGCAGTTATCAGAAAAAAACACCCTTGCAGTCATTTTCTATACCCAACCAATATAGGTAAATAGCTAAATTTGAAATGTTGTTAGTTTAATAGTAAAGTATACTATCACTAATGTGTTGTAAAGCCGATCCTGATTGAGTGTACTTCTGCGTTTTTTTGTTTGTTTGTTGTTTTTTCTGACAGATGAAGTTTAGTGACGTCTTATGACACATATTATGAATCCGACTAAGCAAAATATTTAGAAATTAAACATTTGGAAATATGTTTTAAAATATGTCAAAATTAGCAGTCAAGTATAATATTGGCGATAATTCCGAATTGGTTATTATCAAATCTCTGTTATGGATTAGCGTTCGTCGCATTTGTTTGCGCGGGAAGTTCGAAAAGACAAAGGAAAATTGAACAAAGAGACTGGAAAGGAAAGTAAGGACTTCCGGCTAAGGGACAAAGAGAAAGATTAAAATGCGTAGGCGTGTCGTCAATACAAAAGCGAGAGTGTTAAGCATTCAGCGGTCAGTGGGGACAGTCAGTCGGTTGAGTGAGTTCATTCGGACAGCAGTCGTGTGAGAGAGTTGACACGCTCTCCCCTCCCCTGTGAGGGAGGCGTACTTGTTACTTAGCCACCATTCAACAAGGCCCTACGTGTGGGAGATAGCAGTTTTTGTAGTCTCATCTTGACTTCCTCATTTAGTAGCCGCCAACGTCAAGTTCCATGCCCTGTACACACATCACCGAGTTAGAAGAAGAAGCAAATAAAGAAGTCCTTTTAAATATGATACAGCATGCCTTGTGATTTCATTTAAATGACCACTACAGATATCGTATAAGGGTTAGACGATACCCCCAGTATACCAGCAACGTATACGATTCAGCGTGAGTTTGAAGATGCCAGTATATAACATGTACGATTAGTCCCGGTAAAGAAGGGCTACGTAACAATCTGGAACGATACTGATTGCATTTAACATAGCAGTAATATGTTTGAAAAAGGTATAAATACAAATCTAGGTATAAATACCTTGGTATAAATATAAATAAATTGTAGGACAATCTGGGAATTTTAAGCTTGGAAAGGCCCTTTCTAAGCGACGGAACACTCTTAATTCAAAGCCGTTGCAAAACTGGATAGGGATCGGATTCGCCATGCTATTCTTACCCAAAACACATTATATGGCTATCAAACCAGGTTATGACACTCATGATAATGATATATATATATATATATATATATATATATAATATATATATATATATATATATATATATATATAACATTTGTAAGATATAAAGTAAATAAAATTTTACATTTGTAAAGATTCTAATTAAGGATTTTGTAGCGATGAACATAGTAATTTAACTTTAGGAATGAAAGTTATGTACGTATATAAGCGTGCCTATTTTCAAATATTGATGGAATATATATATATATATATAATATATATAATATATATATATATATATATATATTATTATTATTATTATACTAAAGCTGAGTTTATCAAACTTCTCCAGCTAAAGGATTTTTTCTATTTATGTTATGGACACAATATTTATACTTAGATATTCCTTGGTGTTAGCACTACAAAGTGTTTGAAAAAAAATCAGTTTAATTGGTTTTAATTAGGCGTAATTAGCAATTAAGTCAACGAGCGACCAATCCCTGTTTAACAGACTAGCTATCTCTCTTCCCATCTCTCTTTGTCAGTTAAGTTAACTCTCCTCCCACTCTCTATTAGTCAGTTAGGGAGAGTGAAAAAAAGAGTAAAAAATCCAGCAGCCAGTGATCACCCACACACACCCCTAACCCCCGTAGATTCGCCCACTTCCCTTTCTCCAGGCGAATCTTATTCAAATGAGCAAACGTTTTGGTTTGTTTTAATAAAACAAAACAAAAGTATATTTTTACGGCATGATTTCAATTTTAGTTGAGCGTAAATTTTACGAAATTGAAATCATGCTTTAAAATAGATTTTTTTAAATTACTTTAATTATTAATTCATAGAGTATTAAACTTACTTTAAAAAGTATTTCATGTTGGCTAAAAAAATAGTTATATATTTAAATATTATGGAATTCAAATGAGCAAACATTGACTACTCCGACTGTTTAAGTGAAAGTTTTCTTCGGGCTTAAAAATTTGTTTTAGTTAAAACTAAAACAAACTAGACTGACTTCTTATTTAGGTCGGTAAAATTAAAACGGAAAGTTTTTTGTTGGTACAAAATGACAGTTTAACTGCAGTCTATGAATTAACATTTTGCGAATTTGGTTACGGTTTTAGGGGATTAAGGTTGTTTTTAATTACGTATTGCTTAAAAAAATAAACAACAAAAACACAAATTACTATACATTTAATGTTGAAAAATATTTTTTAAACCAAGTTTAATTGAAATTATACATTGCTATATTAACAAAAACAACTGTCTCAATAATAGATTCAATAATTAATTTCAATGGTTAATTAAATGTATAGTAATTTGGTTTTTTTGTTGTTTATTTTTTAAAGCAATACGTAATTAAAAACAACCTTAATCCCCTAAAACCGTAACCCAATTTGCAAAATGTTAATTCATAGAATGTAGGACTGACTTCTGACTTAGGTTGGAAAATTAAAACGGAACATTTTTTGCTGGTACCCAATGACAGTTTAACTACAGTCTATGAACTAACATTTTGCGAATTGGGTTACGGTTTTAAGGGATTAAGGTTGTTTTTAATTACGTATGGCTTTAAAAAAATAAACTCTGTCTTTAGTCTTTTTTTATTTATGCAGAAAATAGTATCAATCAAATATATACCACTCCGATATTACAGTCTGAATAATACAAATAATTGTAATCTTTGCGAAGTTCCGTCATGGCCTCTTGCCTCAAAACATGCTTGCCGGTGACTGCTGAAAAAAAAAAAAAAAAAAAAACACCAGCTACGATTGAAGTCCGTAGCGGAAGCGGCGTGAAAAACAAAAACAACTAGGGTTTAGGGTTTAGGATTTGGGGTTGGGGTCTATGTTTAGTTTAATGGAAAATAAATAAATAATTTGGGCTCTGTTTTTTCTGAGTCACCCTGTATACAGGGTGACCCAGAAAAAAACAGAACTTTGTAATAAAACAGTTAATTTTAACTAGGGGGGGTTTAGGGTTTGGGTTGGGTTTTCAGTGGAAAATGCCCTAAGTTGGTTCTTGTCGGACTCGGGAACCTTCTTGTAATTGGGAGCCATCACGGAACTTTGAACCCAAGCCTTTATTAGGTCCACGGGGGTATCCTGTTCTCATTCCACTAACCATAGCCGGGGTACAGGTGTTAAGCTGTGTTAATTATTATTCTATGTTACTGCTGTCCCTGACCAGGATTGAACCTGCAGTCTAGAGATAACTGGCATTTAGAACTGTCTTAATCTAACTCCTTTATCTACTAGGATATGTATTCAATTGGACAATCCAGTGTGAATTTTTTTAATTGCAAAAGTTACAATTTATTTTGTAAAAACGGATTTTAAGTAGCCTCTTGGCAGGCATCTTGATCAAAATGGACGAAAAAACGTTTTAAATATATCAAAAATAAATTATATGTGTAATATTATTTTGCTTTTTTACTGATGCTCATTATGTTACTACTTTTCGACTTAGACAAAAATTTGACCCTAAATAATCAATTTAATAAATTTTAGTTCGTTTTTAAAAATGAAAAGCAGATGATATTTTGGCAGATCCTACTCTTTTCCCTAATCATCTAGCGAGAGCTTAATGGGTGACCCAACGGGTCACGTTTTATCTAGTATATATATACAGGCACACACACACACAAGTGTACTAGATTTTAATTTCAGTACAGTTATTGAAGCTGATTGCTACAAACAAATAGCAACAGCAATATATTTATGGCAGCAAATTTTAAAGAACAATAAAATGAAAAATAAAATATATTCACAATTTCAATTCTGTAGATCTTAACATTTCATAATATGTTGTTTTTATCAACGACATTAATAGAAAATTACCATCGAAGTTTGACTTTACAACAACAACATATCCGTCAAGATTTGTCAATAAATTCAAATGAAATTACGAAATAAATAATGAGCTGCAAAAAGTATTTCCTTGCATTGTATAAAAAGCAAAGGCTCCATTGCACCTGTTCATAAAATGTCAACAAAATATTCGTGTGATGTAATTACAAACCAGGTGCATTAACATACGTACACGTGCATAAATAAGAACCTTTGTTTAATCTGGCAAATTGAATTTTATTATATCATATTCTCGTTGAAAACCACTCCTATAAAATATAAATAAAAAGCAATAACGTATAATAAACAGTCTGTCTATGCACAAGAAATATTAATGCTTCTACACCAACATGTTATTTACAGAGTTTGATTAGTTTGGTACGACGAACTCATGATCTTAACATTAACTGCTGATGGTATACGGTTAAGTGACACTGAAAGGACAAGTTCACGCTAGATGGCCCGGCTGTCGTATTAAAGCAAAACATAGTAAATAACAATACTCGCTATTTTAACAGTGATAAAGTTCTAACTTTCTTTTTCTAAAAAAATGTAATTACATAAATAATTAAACCATTTGTTCGTTCAAGAATTTCAAAGACGATTGAATTTAATGAAATCACGTTTATATTATATGCAGTAAACAATATAAAAAAAAAACATTAGAAATTAATGATTGTTTTTTAGTAAAAATGATTTCCTACTCTTTCAAAGTATATTATACCCTTCGAATTTAAAGAAAGTATTATCAGTTTGTAAAACAAAAAAAAAATGAAAATAAAAAAGAAACAACAAAATTAGGTGATTTTCCGTAAAAGATTACATTTGGAGTAGTGAATTTATTCAAACTGCATTGTGCATATTTTTTTTTTAATAAATAAAAATAGCGATTTAATTGCTATCCACATAATTCAAGAAATGTGAGTTCTCAGTCGAACATAATCTAAGATGTTGCTATTAGGAGGCAATGCAAAATAATATTAATAATCAAGGAATTATAATAAAAATGATAGAGAAAACTAGTTACGGGTTTAGTCACTTTTGACACAACGTGCACAATGGAATGAAAACGTCGAAAAAAGACAAAAGAACACATAACAGACAATACAAATGGAATCAATAAACTAATATATATTGGCGTAATAAGAAAGAGTCAAAAGATACCCAGAGAGAAACAAGTAATACAAGGGGAAACATGAAGATAAATAAACAGGATACAAAGGATGGAAAACATTTTGGGGGCGTCATTTTTGGAGTTATTTGAACAGAAATAACATAACATAAAAGCAGAATGGATAAAAAACATGAAAACAGAATTGTAATGACTTGAAGAAATCCTGGAGACAGACATACCTGGACATGTCAACCTGTATAGGATTATTTTATAAGTATAAATTAAGCAATCGCGTTCATATTTACATTTTTTAGTTGCTAAGGCTTTTCTTTTTTTGCATGTTGGCTTATAGAATACAAGTAATTTTTAACATATTAACATTGATTGGACTGAAGGACAAAATCTCCAGATTTCCATATATGAGGTCTTACCATCAAACAAACTGGAGGAGCTAGAAATCAGAAAAAGAGTTGACACTGTCCTGGATAGCTGAGGAAATTTGCTTTTACTAATCGTGTAAACATTTCACAAGGAGTGAGATAATCTCTATAGATAAAATAAGGTTTATGTATGTCTATGTAACTGCATGTCTGTATGTTTGTTTGTAAAGGAAAACTATTGGATACTAGCAAAGTTTAATTAAGGGTATAAGTCAATGATATAAAAAAGATAATTGAAAAATGATTAAAAAACAAAACAAGTTGATAAAGTAAAATACACAACAAAAAGCGAATAGAAGCAAATAAAAGAAAAATACAAACACTAAAAATAATGGAAATACACAATTCAAAAACAAAAATATATAAAAAATAAAAGATATAAACAAATACATAGTAAAATCTTTTCATTGAACTATATATAAATATAGATAAGAGATTTAGTACAAAATAAGATCTTACTGAGACCTAAAGTGACGTACACTTTTGTCTCGAGAAAACCTAGTAAATTTCCCTAGTTTCTCTATCAAATGCCCTTGAAAGAGACGTTGCAATCCAAATTAATTTATATGTTTAAAGAAAGTTTATCTGGGTCAGAGAAAAGTTAATTTGCTGATTGCTGCTGTGAGAATAAACTTGTGAATCTATTAGAATGTCCTCATCATTAATTAGAAAGAGTGACGAATGAATACATACCAATATTTTTAAGTAACAAAGAATTGCTTAGTCTCAATTTTCAAATTGGGAAATTAAATAGAGTATGCATTGATATCAATTACCACCTGAAATTCTATTGAATGGAAACTTTAGATGAGTCAATGTTTTTTACATATATTCATACAACATATATATATATATATATATATATATATATATATATATATATATATATATATATATATATATATATATATTAAAAGATACAAATCATGGTTGTCTATCAGTTATTTCAAAAAATGCTTATTTGTTTTCTGATATCCTGATATAAACTTTATTTATATCATATATTCTGTTACCTTATTATTCTTTGTTCTAAAAGTACCAGTTACTGTTAGCTTACTAAAATTAAGCAGGGTTGAGCCTATTACATACTTAGATGATTGATCCATAAAGCTAACAGCAGGTACCGGAAGCAGTATTAGGTCTGTATGCAATATTTAAGCAAAGCTTACTAAATAGCTTTATTGTACAGAAAAAGTATAGAAACTAACTTGTAAGGTTTCACTTTTTGATCGCTACTACCAACGTATCTCCTACTGACATTCTTAGATAAAGTATTTTCATTATTCCATATATTTTGTCAAAAGTAAAATTTTAAAATACAAACATACAAACGCAACTCTCAATGTTATGCTTTGTCAGGCATATGAAAATATTTGCAAATTCACTTTTATTTATATATATTTCACTGTAACAATTACTTCTCCCTCCTCTGGTATGCACTTTAAGGCTTCGATAACAAAGCTCCTTACCTCATTTATTTTATTTTATGTCATGTTTCCTATTATTTTGTTCCCTCATCTCCATTCTCTATTTTTTAGTCAGGTGCCAGAAAACACAATAGATTTTCATTCTTCCGTTTACTCTCGGAAACGAACACATTGTTGATTTATTTATTAATATATTTATATATTCATTTATTAGTAAACAAATATTAAATGGATATCAAAACATAATCAACAACTTTTTAACACAGCTTTTTACGACGCTCGAGAGAACCGAATTCATTAACTATGTTTTACTACTTTAGATTTCTAACCTTTACGCTTTGTTTACATTAAATTTTAATTGTTTCAATTTTTTAAGTTGTTTGTAGATTGATATGTGAACAAAAGATTTTAAACATTGTTTGTAATAATCTTTTAAAAAGTAATTTTGCTTGTAAAATTAGTGTATCTCTTAGATTGAAGTAATTATAGTCTGCAGAGAGCCCTACTGTTGGCATCAGCCAAACAATGATGGAGTGTATCCCATTTTAGTTAGCGCTAGGTCACGGAGATCACTTTGCTGAGCTGGAAAATCACACCTCCCGTCAGCTCTATAAAGGCATTACCACACATTTCAGATTACCCAAGCTGTGCTACTCATGCGCTGAGGTGGCGGCAATAGGTATTGAACAAGGGACCTTGATTCCTAGGTGAATGCTCTATCAACTGAGCTAAACAATTACCTAAAATAGAATGATGATTCATGAAAACACGGAATTCAAATTGTTCATTGTATTTAAAAGGGACAACACGATTTCGGTTATTATCATAATATAGGTTGACATTAGTGCAATAGAAAACCACAAGTGATATTTGTCTTATCTGATTAGAAAATTCTGAAGATGAAATATGTCTGTTAGGACAACCCTTTCACCACGGGTGGAATGTAACACAAGGTCGCAATTATGAGACATCCAGCTTGATAGTTTTGCTAGACTAGCTCGCTAACTATTGCACCACGATAGGACACTGATATTCTTTCGTAAAACATGAGGTGAAGGTGTAAGTTAAAACAGTTGTCGTTCTACGGAAATATATTTTCTGCTCTGTAAGACGCAAATAGTTGAACAGTTCTGAACAACATCAATTTCCGTTCAATCTCGAAACGTGATGGAAAAATTATTTTCCTTTTCTTTTTTTTCTCCTTTATTTTGATGAACAGATTAGCGTTAGACATTCGTGAAAAATCTCTCAAGATCGTTTAATACTGCTTTAAAAAATGGGGATATATACTTATAAAAAAAATCTTTTCTGAACAACTCACAATAATTTATTTTGAAACTGTTATTTTATATTTTGATATTTTGGTGACTATTTCCGTCAGTATCCATATTTCTAAGAGCAGCTTATGAATCGACCCATATTCAATCCGTTATCATTAACATCAAATTCTTTTAATGAAAATAATTTTAGACACGCGTGATTAAGCTTTAATCAACTTTTCGTTTCCCGCATGACATTAATTTTAAGAAATACTCGAAAAGCTTCGGATCTCCAGGGCTTTCACCACAGAACTGCGCCAAAGAGGTGCAATGACCCACTTTGAATGATAATTAGTTGAGAAATTATTGAAGTGTAGCTTAGTTGTTAGACGAGCAACATTTGAGAGAAAGACATGGAGGGTCAACGATAGATACAGTATTGTCCATAAATAAGTACTCGCCTAATAAACTAAAATACCAAAGATAGTAACATTATGAAATTAAAACGAATATTATTGTTTGTTATTTATTTTCAAATAATACCGCATCGAAACGCACGCCGCAAACATTGATTATGTAACGTCCAAAAAATAGGTATCAGCCCCCACATATATATATATATATATATATATATATATATATATATATATATATATATATATTTAACTTTTAATTAAAACATCTTTATCATTTGAACCAAATATACTAAGATTTAATTATTTCTCGTGGAAAATATTACTTAATAATACAATTTTTTTAGTGAATAACCCGGCCCTGGTTAGCTCAGTCGGTAGAGCGTTCGGCTAGATACTACAAGGTTCTTAGTTCTATGCCGGCCCTCGCCAACTCAGTGTACGAGTAGCACAGGGATCTCTGCGTAAAGTAAGAAGCTGATGGTAAGTGGGGAGCTCCACCCCAGACGCTAGAATAATCTCCTTCGTCTAGTGAAAATGGGATAGTCTCCCTCGCTGATTGGCTGATACCGACTTTAGGCCACTCCAAAGACTTTACATTTTAGTGTATGGTTTGATTTATTTTTTGTTTCTTTGTTTAATGGCATATCAACCTTCATGTATTATTCAATGCCAAAGCATTTCTCGTATAGTAATGATACTATTTAACCCATAGCTAGGGGATAGGGGGTCCATACATTTTTCCTGTTTCTTATTCCGAAAGTGAACGTAAAAGTTTGACTGGAATTCGAAATTGCTTGCTACTGTTGCATTCCAACACGTTAGTCATTAGGCCACAGGAACACCCCTGTTTGATTATAGATTGTTCTATGGAATTATAATATCGTGGCATATTTCGTTTAAATAATCATTATGTTTCCATAAAATGAGAGATGTGTAATGTTCATGAGATAAAATATATACATAAATAGAAAGAAGATGTGAACTTTTTTTTTTCTGAGATTGCTGTTTCATAATACGAATTAAATTGGAAAATTAGTTGAAAAGATCCAAATTAAAGAAAAAGGTGTATATTTTTCAAGCAGAATGGTAGGCACGCATAAGATGGAAATTCTAAGAAGCAAACCTTCAGCTCTTTACTTCTTATTTCATTTGAGACTTATAGGATACTAATAAAAACATAATATATATCGACTATCATACAATAGGGAAAATATTGCAATAATAAAAAATACTCTTAGGTTTTGTCATTTTTGCTTGTTAAATATGCTGGATAATTATATTTTATCAAACAAATGTTTAGCAAACAATAATCGTAAACTATTAAAGAAGACCGTAAAACGAACACGTATAAAGAATAATTATGGTAAAATATGAAGGTGAAAAAATTTTAAAGCATAGTTTCGCATTATCCACTGCATTCAACAGACTGTTCTGTTTTTTTGTCGTTAATCTGTTTGACAGACTGGCCATAAAATTAAATCTGCATTTCAAATAAAACTTCAGAGACAATTTAGCTTTTGTATAAAGTATAAACAACATTATTGTTACTTCAATCATTCATATTTTAATTAAAACTCGCTTTAAAGAATTGAATGTAATTTTTTTCTAATTTACAGATCCAAACAGCATTTATTTCTGCAAAAAAGAAAAGTAAATAAAATCAATGAATTCATTTCCCCAATCAAGACCATTTTCTCCATCAAGAACAGAATTATTTAGTGGATTACAGCTAGTCTGGGTTTAGTGTTTACCTCTCTCAGACTGGTTCACTTAACAAGTCTATATAACCCAATCTGCTCTATTATTCACCTACGTAGATGAAGTGTATTTATGTCTTTAGCAAGTGTTTTAGCACCAGTTGAAACACAAAAAAGCTTCGTCTGAAATTTTGTGTATATAACAATGAGATGAGGACAATAGTCCGAAAAATTCAAATGACACCAACAAAAAGCTTCATCGAGGATTTGAAATTAGGTCGTTGATACTATTTCCTCCCAGTATATAAGTGTTTCTCTGAACTAAAAGCAATGTAAGTACCAACGAGAATGCTATCGTTTCATTCCCTTAATTTTACCTTTCTTTCTTTATTTTGATTCATCATCAATGTCAAACTTAAAAGTAATAAGTAACTTTAAAATATTAAAATGATCATTTAATCTAAATGAAATCCCTCATTAGCAGGAGCATAATTCCAATCCTAGATAATTTTTAAATACAAATAACATGGAAAGAATGGAATTACATCAATTTGATGCTAAATGGTGATGTTTTTGCCTGAAAAAACATTCTTCTTGATATTTAAAATAGTAAAAATAAATAAAGAGTGAGGTAAAGAGTAGTGTACAGTTTATTGTCATTTGAAATATAATCGGTGAACTGAGTTCAGATTAACGAATGTGAATTCCTGTTCACTCTGTATTGACGGCTTCATGAAAAACATAATTAATCACTTTTAACATCATGTTAGGGTATTATTCCCAACATTCTGATCCCCAATTATGGGAAGTGAGAATATGTTAAGGTAATAATAAGGCAAATGAGTTATGAGGAAACTATTTTGATACTTCACATGAGCTTGCTGTTAAATGTCTTTGTTGTGTCTCGTTTGTGAAACTCTCTCTCTCTCTCTCTCTCTCTCTCTCTCTCTCTCTCTCTCTCTCTCACACACACACACACACACACACACACATATATATATATATATATATATATATATATATATATATATTGGTAAAAATAAAAAAGCAATATGAGAATCAAACGTTGGGAATTAAAAATAAAATATATGTCAATAAGCAATACGCAATAAAAAGATTACTCATTTTTATCATCACCATTACTAAATGTTTAATGCGCTTTTGATACAATTATCAAACGGTTAAACGCGATTGGAATTTTCCTTTGATTTTTAACACAATCCCCAGTCATATTTTTTGTCCAACATCCGTCTGTCGGAAGATTGTGCTAAACTTATTTTCCCAGTGATAAGAGAAGCAATGAGTAATCTTTTATTATATATATATATAATATATATATATATATATATATATATATATATATATATATATTACTAGGATTTGGATTATTTGGATTATTCGGACAATTGTTCTCATCTTTATTGATATCTGTAGAACGTTTCGGTCGATGTGACCTCCGGCTTTCTTCATGTATTTCTTGTCAGACTAGGAAACCTTCTCAATCTCAGGAACCTTCTCTTCGAACCCAGCAACCTTCTTTTCAAACCATCTTGTCGTAATCGTGAGCTTTCTCGGAACTTTGAACCCAATCCTTTATTCAATCCAAGGGGTATACTGTTCTCATTCCGCTAACAGGGTACGTGTTAAGCTATGTTAATTGTTATTCTATGTTACTGTTGCCCTTGACCTGGAATGAACCTGCAGCCTACAGATAACTGTCACTATTAACCCAACGCTTATATCCACTACACCATGCCTTCAATATGACATGGCGTAATGGATATAGACGTGGAGTTAATACAGTTCTAAATGACAGTTACAAGGTTAATTTCTTAAGTGGAGTTTAACATGTTTGAATTCAGAGTTTTCTTTCTCGTGGACTGTTTACCTAGTCAACGTTAAAAGGCCCAGTCTTTGTTACTATTTTACCCACAGCTGCAGGGTAAATACGCGGATTCATACATTTCCTAAGGGTATTAGCGCTATTTGCAATGCAAACAACCTCGTCCAGGATTTGAACTCGAATCGACAAGTCCATTACCAACGACTCTAACCATTACACCACGCGCCTTTAAATTTATAAATATGATTGACAATTTATTTATAGATATAAGGTCTAAAGAACTAGAAGTCATATAAATGTATTCTACTTTGGGAGAAAGTGTGCTAATGCCAACAGCGTCTTTTTGCCTTGTTTATTGGCAAAAGTCACTGTTTCGTTATGCTTTGCTAAAATCAATTTTTCTCCTCGACACTGCTGATACTGTCGTCAGTAGAATATTAAACGCCAGTGGATTTTTTTTGGCCATGTGGGAAATCAGAAATCAGCGATGGAGATATTTTGAGCTGTTTATTCCTTAATCAAGCTCACAATTAGAACATTTGGAACGTAAAACTCGGAACTCTCAATGCTTAATTAGGAACTTTAAAAAGTAAAGGAAAATCACCTTCACAAGTTGGAATCTTTTATTAAATTCGTCTGGAAGTGTTTTGGGGCTTGACATAGGTTCAGTTTTTTTTTTTTTACTTCATCGTAAACTCATTTTCTATATATTTTGTTTTTCCTCATTTTGTCTTCTTTCGCTCAACTTATTTTATATTTATTTGGTTCTTTTTTCTTCTTTGAATTGGTTATTTTTATTTAATACCCTTCCTTCTTTCCTTCCATACTTCCTTGTAATATAGAGTCAGCTGTAAGAAATAAAATTACATAAAAGAAGTACTGCGATCATGAAGTGGTTGTCACTTGTCCCTAAAACGAAAAACACGTTAATCATAGTAGGAAATGGAATCGTCGACCAGAGTTCAAATCCCTGACTAGGCAGTTTCTGTTTTATTTCCCGTTGATGCCCTTTGGAAAAAGATTAAATGTTTAGGTATTGGAAATAGTAGAGCAGAGTAGATATTTCATTCACTTTACAGAGATTATACTATTCACTAAATTAATGTTGGTTGCTATATGCTTTTTGTTTTATGTTCAACTGACACGGTAGCGTCCTTTGGATAGAATGTGTTATTTAGGTAATCCTGTGAGGTACTTTCATTATTTTGATGTTTCGTCCTACTACCCGCATGCGTTTCATATAAAGTAATGTTTTTTTTTTGCTATTGTTAAAGGGAATTCGTAATGTTTTGTAATGCGAACTTGCTTTAAACATTGCAAGTCTAAATACACACAACAATTGCCTTGTGAGTTTTTGATTTTTGATGATGAAGATATTTCTGGGTTATTTCTCTGTCGTTTCACGCCTTAACTTTTCAAACTACCAGCATCGTTACAATTTGCTTGCTTCTCAATGATTAATAATAATTGTCTCAAGAGGTTATGTATTAAACCAGAAAGCAAGGCAGAGATGAACACGGAAAAGATCCAAGGTTTCCAGAAACTAGCGTCAGTTAATAATAAAAGCAGTTGATAGGAAAACATGACGAAATTGTAAAAGACTGCTTTATGTTTTTATGAACATCACAAAACCAGAAGGCAGAGAACGGTAAAGGGTTCTTACAAACATTTCCTCTTAATTCAATCTCTTTAAAATTCATCTGCAGCTGCTGTAACACGTTATTGTTATCGTCAGTCAGTAGAGAGCCTATTCTACACGGGAAACATTGAATTTCGTTAGTAAATATATATGAAACCAAAATGTTAAAACATTCAGGTGAGTATACATAACAAATGATATTCATGAAAAAAGCTCACATTTCTGTGTCAAGTTTGTCTGTTATTTAGTTGGGAACATTTCAGTTCCTACTTTATCTTAAAGTGGCCTTCATGCATAATTATTATCGTTGTTCAAAATGGATCCGACGACCCGTGTTCAAATACTGGACGGGGCTACATGCATTTCACTTCGCTCTAATGTCTTGGCAAAGAGAAATTTGTTAATTATAATTGAAATACTCACGACAAGCAAACTCGGCGAATACCACGTGCGACATGTGGAACACCGTACAGCTGTTTCAACCTTATTAGGTTTCATCAGCAGTGTATACCTACGATCTCCCCCCTCCCGACAGAGATCGACCAGAGAACCCAGAACACAGAGTCAGAGACTCTACCCCTAGGCCACCGGCACGCCACACACGAAACTCGGCAAATTAATTTGTCAATGATAAATGCGCCACTGCTATACAGAACTTGCGTAGGTAGTATATGATGAGACCTAAAAAGGTTGAAACAGCTGTACAGTGTTCCACACGTCGCATGTGGTGTTCAGTTCAATCTATCATTATAGAACGAACCTTACAGAGTAAATATCAATATGAAACCATACTATATTATTATCTAACGCCGATGAAATTTGGTATTAACTGACAATGGTAAAAGAAAGATACAGGAAAAGATGTCCATTAATTTATTTTATCAAAGTGAAAAACTACCAGATATCTAGTTAGATTACATTCACTTACAACCATTGGCAAATCTTTTGAAATGTAGGAAAATACATTTGATTCACCAAATATCAGCCAATGAATTACGTGTCATTTGTAAAAGTCATGGAATCGTGACAGTTTTAATTTACGTATTTAATGAGTTTTGGTGGGAAAGGCGTATGTAAAGTAAGAAAAAAAAAGGAGAGCTGAGCTTGCGTTGTTTACGAAAACATTTAACAAAGTTCATTACATAAAACTATTGATTTTTGATGTAAAGAGTTTTTGCTTTCGGCGAAAAAGAGTCAAAGTGTTACTTTACAAAACAGATTATTGTGACACTTTTTTTTTTCGCTGGTTGCAACTTATTTCTTTGTTTTATCTTAGCAAATGGCACATTTACCGTTACGGTTGTTTTCAGTAGAACACTAAGTGTGTGTTTAAATAACAGCAGGATAATTCAAAATAGGGATGGTCGTTCATCTGTTCTAATAATCAGCATTCAACTGTCAGTTAATTATTAGCTGACTAGGAAAGAGTTTAGATTTTTTAATAATAAATATATATTTAATAAAATAATTACCTTTATGCGATGGCAGACTGCTTGAAATAACAATGCATTCCCAATAAACGAAAACATATGTTTTCCTTTTGTTTTGGTTTTTCATTGTTTTTATTGTTTTTGTAATTTATATTCCATGACAACTGTTTCATGTTCAGCACAATTATTTACATTGGCTATTTTTACGTTACTCCAAGCACACGCTATTTATCTATGCATCTATCTATCTATCTGTCTGTCTGTCTGTCTCTCTCTCTCTTATATATATATATATATATATATATATATATATATTTATGTGTGTGTGTGTGTGTGGTGTGTGTGTGTGTGTGTGTGTGTGTGTGTGCCTGTGTCTGTGTCTCTGTGTATAAGGGGTGTAATTATGATTCAGAATTAACGCTAAAAGTGTTTTTAATCAGTAGGACTACATTGCTCTCGGCTCAACAATACAAATCAATACCGCATTATTCAAATTATAAAATAAAATAACATTGGGAACATAATAAAAGACTCGTGAATGCGTTTCATGTTACAGATCCTCAGGACAGCCAGCATATATATATATATATATATATATATATATATATATATATATAATATATATATATATATAAAGACCTTTTTTAGGGGTAGAGATTCTTAAGATATATTTTATATTTATATTCTAAGGCTAGTTAACTTTTTTTTAACTCGCTCTACGGAGCTAAATTCAAGAAATATATTCACGATTAAGAAATATGTAATTGGGATAGGAAAGTTTGTTTTTTTTCTCTAAAATATTTATATTAAAAAGAGATAGAGAAATATAAGTGATTACGTCCGAGCAAAGCTTTTCTCATTTTACACATACACGGTTTGCAAGGTCTAACAAAGAGTCTGCAATATTTTAAGTTGAAAGAAAGAGTTTGAGTCATTCAGAATTGGAAATAAGTTCACAATAAATTTATTAGCACAATTTCGGTTATTCATATCAGTCGGTAGATCACCCGCATAAGTATCGAAAGGTTGCTGGTTCGATACCGGTCCCCACAAACTCAGTATATGAATAGAATCTGATCTGTGCGGTAAAATATGGAACTGATAGTAGGTGTGGTGCTCCACCTCAACAAAATCAATCTCCCTAGTCTAGAGTTATTAAAAAGGGGACATAATCCTTCCTTGTCCCGCTGATACCGACAATAGCCCACTGCGCCAACTTTACTTTTACTTTATAAAATGTTCAGCAATCGAAAAACTGTATGTATTGTTATTTTCCTCAAAATTAGAATTGCCTATCTTAATAGAAACCTGTTGTTTGATCCTGACATCTAGCATTTGCTTCGTTCTTTCTGTGTAATGCAAACCAAAACTAAATTTTAGTAAATGAAAATAGAATTATTATGATGGGAAGGGGAGTAAATTTTTCGAATAGACGTCAGGATCGGTTTTGTGTTATTTTATAAATCTTTCTCACCTCAATTACAAGACGATGAATAGAAAAGTATCTAAAATAACTCTAACTATTAGGATTCTATCCGAATTCTATATTGCAAAATTCAAAAGTGTCTGTTTTGTAATAGCCTCAAAATATTGGTGGCATAACAAAAATACATTTTCTATTTACCTTTACAAGTTGGGAAATTTTACTTTCTTCACAGAAGAAAAAGTGAAATATAGTTAAAGACCATGATTCTTATTGTATCTAAACAAAAGGACGAAATGCCTGATTTACTTTAAATTACAGGAAAAATAGTTTGGATTGTAAGTATCTTTTAGTTTGAATGCCATTTGCATAGAATAAAATAATATTCCTATCATCTGAAATAGATGGTTAAATATCGGATATATATCATCTTTTTGGTGTAATGGAATACTTAGAGAAAGGAGGGTATACTTAAGTGTCATCTCCAATGTAATGAAAAGTACGCCATGTCTATCATTATCGATTTTTTGTCATTCAAAACATTTCGCAATTTCCAAATATTTACGTATATTACACACGGGATGAGAGACGTTGTAAGAATGATGGTTATCATAGAAGCCTTGCACATATTTACTGTCATGGGGCTATTTCCTTAAGACCAACTGCAGGTTAATTATTTCGACTTGATTTGCCTTCAACTATCATGACAACCTTTGCAGAGAAGGAAATAGTTTACACTGAAAATAATTATCTATTTTGTAAAATAATTTATTATTCGTCTTTAGATGACGGAGACATTTATGTTAAACTACATATATATATATATATATATATATATATATATATATATATATATATATATATATATATATATATATATATATATATATATATCATCAGGTTGTTCTGACAGCACACAATCCCATGACTCTACCCCTTCACTCGTCTCTCTGTTGGTTGTCCATGCTTGAAAATCCTTCACAAAGTATTCAGTGTGCTCATAGAGTCGATCTACACACACATATATATATATATATATATATATATATATATATATATATATATATATATATATATATATATAAACGTAATCCAAAAGTCCAGAGAAGAAATCTTCCTTACGACATAGGTTTTTTTTTAAAACAACTTGTCGCAGTTTGAGAGCTCAATGTGTGCTCTTATTGTTAGAGTCACAGAGCAAATTTATATTTAAATAAATAACAAAAGACTTAGAGATCTTGCATTATAGACTATTTCAGGGAGCTTAGACAAAAACGTCTAATTCTCCCGACTCATCAGATGCGAATGATGAATTCTTTATTTTTAAGGCATTTGAAAACAGATTTTTTTCCCTTCCTTTTAAAATTGTCCTGTCCTGCTCAGCTGTAGAGTAATAAAAATAGGGATAAAAATACAAATAATAGTAAACAATAATAATAAAACCAAAGATATCTGACCGCTTGTCAGTAATTTGTTAGGAGTTACTGTTAATTCAATTAATTCAGAATTCAGGGCCATCCCTGTTCGCTTATTTAGTAGTTTATATTTAACTTAATTTATTTTATTTTCTTTCCATATCGCTTCAAATATACACACCCCTACATACCTATACAAACCTATACATATACATACATATACATACACACACATACACACACACACATACATATATATATACACACATACACACACACATACATATATATACACATACACACATATACATATACACACATATATACATATATACACATATATACATACACCTATACACACATACACACCCACATATACATACATATATACAAATACACATATACATACATACATACATCTATGAAGATCTGAGATAGCCTGTTTTCTGTAAATTATCATTTAGCTAGTTCAAATTATGTATTATTTCCTCTTTATTTGGAGGGTGGACCTGCATAAGTTATATTGTATTATGTTAAATTTAAACACGCACATACATGTATACATAGATCCACATATACATACGTATATATACATGTAAACAAATACATCCTGAAAATTTAAATATTATTAGTCATTATACCACTCAAAATCTTTTTTGGCTACTACATCCATGCATATATATATATCCGTATCCCCAACTACACTTATGCATATCCACACACACATATATACATATATACACACATATACCCATATACACATATATACACACACACACATATACATACACATACATACACATGTACGT
Source organism: Doryteuthis pealeii (assembly GCA_023376005.1). Lineage (NCBI taxonomy): Eukaryota > Metazoa > Mollusca > Cephalopoda > Myopsida > Loliginidae > Doryteuthis > Doryteuthis pealeii. Next base: position 100,624,809 of record CM042155.1, read on the forward strand.
ATACCCGAATATACATACATACATACATACATATACATACATATACACACATACCCGAATATATACCCATACACATACATACACATGCACCTGCACAAGGGAAGTAGTAATAATAGTAATAATAATAATACTAATCATAATAATAATAATAATAATAATAATAATAATAATAATAATAATAATAATAGTAGTAGTAGTACTGATAATAAATAAATAAGTAAATCAATAAATAAATAAAAATAAAACTACAAAATATTAAGCTTTTAAAAATAATGAATAAAATCATAGAATAATATAATAAAAGAATAATAAAATAAAAATATAACAAATACAACGAAAAAATAAATAATAATAATAAAAAAATAAATAAAACATATAAAAAATAATAATAGAGAAACAAATGAAATAATCAAGTAACAGAAAATATCAGAAATATGAAATTGTCAATTAATAAAAGATAAGACAAAATAACCCATACCTACATATATACACACACATACACACATACATATATATATATATATATATATATATATATATATATACATACATTCACATACACACATACATATCTACATTCACCCATACATATATCCATACTCATATACATATATATATGTATACACCCTTTGTGATATTAGTAGCGATAGTAAAAGTAACTATGGGTTGCACTAGGCTATAAGGGATATACTGATATTATATCTAGAATATACTAACATTATATTTTGAATTTTTCCCTTATGTCTGCACTTGGCTATCAGTCCATTCATACAGCTGAGCAGGACAGGACAATTTTAAAAGGAAGGGGAAAAAAATATGTTTTCAAATGCCTTAAAATAAAGAATTCATCATTCGCATCTGATGAGTCGGGAGAATTAGACATTTTTGTCTAAGCTCCCTGAAATAGTCTATAATGCAAGATCTCTAAGTCTTTTGTTATTTATTATATATATATATATATATATATATATATATATATATATATATATATATATATATATATATATATATATATATATTTATATATATATATATTTATAATATATATATATATATATTATATATTTATATATATATTATATATATATATATATATATATATATATATAATATATATATATGTATTATATATATATATATAGAGAGAGAGAGAGAGATAGAGAGACAGTAGATCGATGCATATATATATGTGTGTATGAATGTGTGTGTATTTGTGTGTGTGTGTGTGAGAGAGAGAGAGAGAGAGTGATAGAAAGAGAGAGAGAGAGTGATATAGATAGTAAAGTTCGCAATAGGTGTACATTTTAATTGTTGATACCAATAATACTTTTGTTTTACTTGTTTTAAACAACATCTTTGGGTTTTCAAAGCCCTTACAGGTGGCTTGCTTGATATCCAAACCATGTGTTGTAAAAACAGCCAAACAAAAATAAATATTAGATATTAAATTTTTATAAATGCTGTACTATTCTTTATAACATATTCCTTTTTCTTTCGATGGATTTTCCAAATGTTTCCTTACGTATATATATATATATATATATATATATATATATATATATACGGGGAGAGAGAGAGAGAGAGAGAGAGAGAGAGAGAGAGGAGAAGGAGAGAGAGAAGGAGAGAGAGGGAGGAAGAGAGAGAAATAGATTGATTGATCTATCAAGAACAGCCTAGAAACAGAATCAACTGCGCTTACTGATATTAAGCTTGGATGTAGAACCCCTGTATAACTGAAATACTGAAAATGATCTCCCCGTGCCGTAGGATATCACCTATACGGCGAACTGCCATCTTCTATAACGAACATAGGTGTTTTGAGTACACAAATAATACACAGAAAAAACTATAAAGTGAAAATGAAAATATTCAAATCACTAATTATGAAATATTTTAAATTGCCGACACGCAGGCACTAGTAGGTGTGACCAAATGAGTGAGATGTCTTTTACCAGCAACCCTACTATTTCAGTTGCAATCACAGCTTGAAATGGTTAACCTGGTTCGTTTGTCATTAAAAAATCATGTCACACAATTAGGAGTCTATCATTGTTTCGCAGCAGTTATTCCTTTAGCATTCTTGAATAGGTTGACATGAAAACATTCCTGGCAGCAATACTACACTGTGATTACTTCTTGTGAGGATACCTGAAGTCTGAAGTCTTTAAACGTTAGCCATAGACAATTGACGAACAGGAACATTTATTCGTCATTAAGTCATTGTCATACCGGAGGCAGTGACTAGTTTGTAGAAGGTCAAGATGTGATGTTAGAATGTTATAGCTCGTGAAATCCAAGCATTCAGATGAAATCACGGTGATTACAATAAAAAAGGAAAGGGCAACTATTGTTCTTATCACAAATGTAAATTCTATATAGGATCTGTGTTGCCTTATTTAGTTACATTCCAATTCCGAGAGGCCAGTATATATTAATCACCTGCTAACACCTGCATTATTTACTTTTCGGAGAAAATCCCATTTTGCGAGATAAGCAATGTGCAATATACATGAAAAAATAAAAAATAAAAATCCAAATTGTATGTATAAATCATTATATTTTATTTTTCTTATCGTCAGAAATACTTATCATTAGCAGAAAATATATTTCGTGTTCCAAGATATTGAGTAGAATTATGGATACAGAGTAGACATAAATAAATCCCATTTTTTCAATGAGATTTACCGGGTTTAAATGCAGTAGGCGCTGTAATTGACGTATGTTTATTGTGTATTTGTCCACTTCTGTTTGTATTTGCTTTGTCACGGTGTGGGTAATCATTGAATGAAGATGAATTTTGGGTATATTTATTTAATAAATCCTAACTGTGATGTAACTATTCCTTTGATAATAATAATGTCAGCTAGTTTCAAAGTTTTGTAACGCAGCCTAACCCACCTATTCCATCAAACGTGTCTCATAATTTGCCAAAATAATATTTCTCTATTTGACTGTTAAATTTTAGTGCGAGTGAACGCCCTGCTATTCACTGCTAACTCTGAAGTAAGGTGTTATACACTCCATCATGAACCAAAATATAATTCTCAAATTTCACGACAATAATCAAGTTTTATAATCAACGAAATTTAAGTTTGACACACATGTAAGCAATTAAAAAAGAATACCAAAATATTTTTGTATACTGTACATAAAAAATGATATAAACACAAAAACATATTTTAAAGATTATTACTTATTGCCAAACATGATGTATAAAATGAAAAACTTTGTTCAACTCAGCCTTCTGTTATTTGTTTCCGCTTTGCTTGTATTATTCTATAATTTATTTCAGTATTAACATTTTATTGCATTATCCGTACCATTTCTCAGTTTCACTGTTAGGCTACATTTTGTTACGAACTAATTAACCATAACTGGCTAAATTTACGCCCACCTCGAAACAGATTTAAAGGAAGTACATACATTTCTTAATGTTAAAAAAGATTATGTTCTTCCGTAAATGAAAATTACGAAAATAATTACAAATGTATCTATAAGTTTAAACACTGTTAAAGATCCTGATATTTGACACTTTTACAGATACTTTGAATAGTAAATATATTTTAATCCTTACAAATACTAAGTGGTTAGATAAACGATTCTATAAATCATTATAAAATTATGTGAATATGTTTAATACTAACTGAGGACTACATAAAGTTCAATTAACCTTTGTTTCAATTTTAAAAGAAGTTTTTTTTTCCTCTTTTTTTCACTTCTGTTTTAGTGTTTTCAACTCAGTTTGAAAACAGACATTTTACTTCCCAAAATGTTTTGGCTTTCTTTTGTTTTCTTTTTTTATTGTTTGTATTCATTTAATCTTTGCATTTCCCTTATACTATTTTTTCTTTGTAAATATCCTTCAGTCTTCTTTAAATTTCACCGTTTGGTAATTTCTTTTTTAAGTTTTTTAAAAATATTTTTCTTCTCTCTCCGCTACAAATACGCTCTTTGTAACAAAGTCTTATTTTTAAACCATACAACGTTGTTTTGTCATTTCTTTTTGGTTTTCTCTTATATGTACTAGTCCACAATTTGTACAATTCTTTTGCACTTTTATTCTATTTTTCCTTTCAGTAAAATAGATAGGAATCCCATAAAAGAAATTTCTTTTTATACAAACTAAAACCATTCACATTTCCCTTAGAATATAAACCACTGTTTACAATTTCTAAATATTGATTTTATTCAAATAGAAATAAACGATTGTATTGGGGCTCTTTGAGTATATAGGACATATTTGAATGAATCAGTGTAAAAAACCCAATCTAATCCTGACATACAAAACATTTTGTTTGACCTTCATTAAAAACAGAAAGATTTTATTAATTTAGTCTGATTTAGTATTTGTAATTTAACTTCAGATTACAATTCAGAAGCGCAAATTTAGTTAAGAAGATAACAGTCTCTTTCGGTTGCAGATAAATCTTTTATTTTTTAAATTTTTCAGTGTTATTGGTGGTCAAATGATTTGAAATAACAATAAGTAAAGCTATAAATAGTAGCATTGCAAGAATAAGAATTTAACTGAATATTGTGAAGTGAGTATTTGATTTAAGGGTAATAATCAGGAATACCCATCCCCATAAATAAATGTAATCATTGACCGGTAATGAATCCGCCACCCTACCATTTGTGTATCACAAATATTGTGTTTTCGTTTTCATAACATTTTTTTTTACTTTGGTATTTTTTTCATTTTCTTTAATTACTTTATGCAAACAAATTCACAATGTCAGTGCAAAAATCTATTCGCACATATTTTTAAGATTGTTAGGAAAACAACATTATTTCGCATTAAGTTTACCGCTTTAGTTAAACCTGCAGACATAAGTTATTATAAAGATCTGAGAATAGAAGAGATAGAGTTTAATTGTTTCTGTCCAGTTGAATAAATATAGATGGAAGAAAATAAGAAAAGCAACACAGACGAACAAAGGAAAAACACATGAGGGAAACATACGAAAAGAATCAGAAAGAAAAACATTGTGGAAGATGATATAGACTTGAAGAAGAAGAATTCTGAACAAATGCTACTTGTCAAAACAGATCAGGTGACACAAAGTGAAAAGGCAGTTAAAACGAGATAAAAAGAATCTACAAGAGAAAACAAAATGGACAGACGTTTGAATGTTGTTTGAGTTCTCATTGTTGATGCACTTTGGCCGGCGAATATTTCAACGTCAACTTGATATGGTCTTTTTCAGATAAGATTAAAACCTTCTCTATGTTATTTTTATGCTGTCTTTATCAATTGTCATCATTTTTCAGCAGCAGAAAAATGTCGATAATAAAGCGTATTTTAACACAAAGTCTACTTTAAACCACAGGCACAAACATGCACGCAAAATATGCACGGATATATATATATATATATATATATATATATATATATATATATATATATATATATATATATGCAACAACAAAACAAAATTATAATCAGGGAAACACCCATACACACTTAAAATAGAAGACAAACCAAAGTACAAATATTCGCGCACACACACACACACACACACACAAAAACAGCAACCCAGGAGAACAGCACAGCTACACACACACACTAACGCACATACACACACTCCCCCCTCTCTCTTTCTCTCTCTCTCTCTCTCTCTCTCTCTCTCTCTCTCTCTCTCTCTCACACACACACACACACTCCTCTCAAACCAACCAATCAAAAAACTAAACAACTAAACATACACAGTCAGGGTGTGACCGCACTCAAACTCTCTCTCTCTCTCTCTTCTCTCTCTCTCTCTCTCTCTCTCACACACACACACACACACACACACACACACACACACTAACACATACATACACACACCAACCAGTCTGCAAACGATATAACTGTACACACGCGTACACGCACCTCCAAAACTTTTAAAAATTAGGTGAAAAAGACATATACATATGTACAGTAGATACTAATCCTGGTAAGTCAAATAAACTCAAATAACCACACCTATATATAAATGTTGTCGTCGGGGTGGCCTAAAGTCGGTATCAGTCAATCAGCGTGGGAGTCTATCCCCTGTTCACTAGCGCTAGACCAAGGACATTGTTTTTGCGTCTGAGGTGGAGAGCCACACCTAATTTACCGCACATATCCCTCTGCTACTCATACTCTGATTTGGCGAGGGATGATATATAAATGAACAAATGGTTGAATTTTCAGCTCAGTATATCGGGACATTTGAGGTAAAATATTAATTTTGTTGAATTAATTCTAAAGGTTTACTATCAAATTACATGTGTTTCGTATATTAATACAAAGTTTGAAATTCTGAATTTTTACGATAACCATTTGAACTAACATAAAAGAATAATTTGCAAATCACGGTATCGGATATCAGCGCTTAGCCCCGACCAGGTCACTATATGTCTTTCTCTCTCTCCCTCTCTGCCCCCCCCCCTTTATATCTCACTTTCTCTCACCTTCTTTATTTATAGTATTTTTATTAGTTATCTTCCTTCTTCTTCCACCACCTAATACAAGACTAGAAAATTCCTAAATCCTATTCTTATAAAACTGACCCTATATGATATTTTGTTCAAATGAACCAGGTCACTGTGTGTCTCTCTCTCTCTTTCCTTCTCTCTGCCACTTGCTTCACCCTCATTAACGCTAATCTAGGAGGGGACATGTGGACTTATACTAAGTTAAAACTTACATCCCTATCTTTTCACTCTCCTCTTCTCCTCTTCCTTGCCTGCTTCCTATCTCTTTCTTCATCTTCATGCAAAAATCTACATGCTACTTCGGCATGTAAAACAAAACCATGGGTAGCAGCGTGGTGGATATGAGAGACGGCGGAAGAGCCTAAATAGGCCAACGGCGTATATCATAAGATGCTGGGCGGAGGAACCCAAAATGGGTCAACGGCCAGGATCAACCAGTTCAGTCAGGTAACTACTGCTCCTCATCTCTAAGACTAGCGCCTATTGATGAGTGAAACAGCTATGGATAGTTATCCGATAACCTTGACCCAACCGAAACCATTCATGACATTGCACAAAGTTCAAGAATCATGCAGCAACGTACTCCCTGCTTTCAAAATTAGTACGCGTTCTGCTGAGGTTCGAGCACCGGCCCATTGTTCGATAAATAAATTACGGGGCTCCAAATACGCCACATACCTAAATCACACCACTCTCACCACAGACAAACAAGACACACACTCTACTGAAGACATAACCCTAACCGCAATATCTAATAAGACAGACATAAAACCCAAATTCAATACAAACCTACTTAGATGTAAAAAAAATCACTCCAGCTAGCAACATTTAACGTTAGAACACTAAAAACGATAGGCCAACTCCCCGAACTCACGGCGTCTGCAGCCGAAAATAATATAGACATCATATGTGTGCAAGAACACAGATTTGACCATGGTGATGTAGAACTAAAATACCATGAATCTGGAAATGGCTGGACGTTTGTGTCAGCATCAGCATGGAAAAACTCCATCAATGCAACTATAGGAGGTGTAGGAATGCTTCTCAGCCCTCGAGCACTAAAATCACTTAACAGCATAGAAAAAATCCAACCTAGAATCATGAGTGCTACGTTTAATGACAATCCCTGCATGACTATAGTCTCATGTTACAGCCCAACAAACGTCAGCGACGAAACAGACATTGAAACATTTTACAATGGGCTATCCTCCCTATGCAGACACCCCCAAACATAACGTATTGATAATTGGGGGAGACATGAATGCACAGATAGGAAGAAACGAAAACAATAGATTCGGCCTACACAACACCCCAAACAGGAACGGTGATCTCCTAGCCGAGTTCTCCCTTGAGAATAGGCTTGTCTGCCTGAACACTAAATTCCAAAACCGGAAGGGCAAACTATGGACATACACGTATCTAAATAGCACAAAAGTGCAACTAGACTACATTCCTAATAAAAAAAAATGGATAAATAGTGCAATGAACTGTGAAGCGTATTCTTCCTTTGAAGGAGTATCCTCCGATCACAGCAAAATTACGACTTAGCCGACGTAGAAATAAAAAACAAACCAGTAAATCTGAACGATACGACTGGTCGACACTTGTCAACAGCGATATTTGCAATATGAAATATTCAATTTTGGATGGAACCATGACAACACAATTTTTTATCCTGACTCTTTGATGTTTCTGTGTTATATCAGAATGTGTTTTTAACAACTTTATTTCTATTACAATTGGGATATTTTTGTTGTGGAGTGATAAAAAAACCTAAATAACACAATGAACTAGTCTCTAAAGACTATAGATAGTGTACATATTTCGTAAAAAATATAGTTGACTTCTAATATTGACTCGTGCGAGTATTCATTAATTTTACTATCGGACTACGACATAACATATTGCCGACAGGCGCGGAGTTTTGTATTCACCTATGCGGGATTAACAAAAGCAGAGAGAATGTTAACCTGGTTAAAAAGAATCTACAACAGCAATTTGCTTTTTCTTATCTCTCTCTAGAAAAAAAAGAACATTGAAGACCTTAAATGAAATATTCAAACAAATGAGTCAGAGAAGCATTGAAACTAACTTTGAACCGCTATCTTTAATGACTGGATTAAAAAATAAACAAAAGAAGAAAACGTGACAAAACCCCCAACATACAAGGTGAGATAACTCTGCATGATTCATCAATCTGTCAGATTATTATCTTGGTAATTTATTTAACATTATTCATCACAGAGAGGATTTGAATCTCTTTGATACACTGAAGAATAGTAAAAAAAAGTCTTAAAAAGACACACCAGTTTCTTCAGAACTATCCAGATGATTGTTAATATGATGTACACATATTCATTAGAATGATATTTTATTTAGGAAATTTTCTATTATTTTAGAGGTGTGGTCGAAAATAGTGACTTAAGAAAACACGAATTTAAAAATGCATTTTTTACAGCAGAAGTATATAGATAAGCATGTGTGTACAAGTTTTAACATGCTTACTTTTATGGAAGATGATAACTGTCATTTTTTTGCCAATGCCATGTTCAAGCAAAGAGATATACATGTTCTATAGTTGATATTGTACCCTCTTTAAACATATAAATAACAAATTAAATTATTACTACTACTATATATATATATATATATATATATATATATATATATATGTTAATGTATAAGTAGTAGCTTACCGGTGGTATGAGTACGATCGTTGGAAGCGCACAGTATCCAGAGGACTGAGAAAAAACAAATACAAAGTGCTCAATACAATGTAGAGCAAAAATTATATTATACAATGGATATGAGTAACCTACTCGAGTTTCATCGATTGATTCTTCAGGGTTACATCCGTTGAATTAATCGAGTTTTCGATTACTCTCAGTTGGTATAATCCATTATACCAACTGAGATTAATCGAAAACTCGATTAATTCAACGGATGTAACCCTGAAGAATCAATCGATGAAACTCGAGTAGGTTACTCCTATCCATTGTATATATATAATATATATAATATATATATATATATATATATATATATATATATATGCATCTGTATGAGTGTATTTTCTATTTCATTATAATTTCACTACAATTTCCTTCATTAACTCTCTTGCAAATTATAATTAGAGATAAGATAGGCATTGCCACTGACAACTAATTAGAGGACACATACGTCACGTTTTCGTCAATTAGAAGTAATGTCTCCTTTGACACTGAAACGATCTTTGCTCTCTATATTTACGTTCGGAATATTACCCTATTACGTAAACTAACGTGACTTGGATTTTGATATTCGATTCATGTATACCCCGTTTTCTATTGCAAACTGTCGAGAGTAAAATGTCACTAACGACTTCCTATCATGTAACTCTAGGTCCCAATCTCTCTCTCTCTCTCTCTCTCTCTCTCTCTCTCTCTCTCTCTCTCTCTCTCTCTCTCTCTCCTTTCTTGCTTGGTGATATCATGTAACCTAGTAAATAATTATCATTCTCTATTTGGAAAAGTATCCTCTTTTCTACTGAAATACAATAGAAGCCAAAATAATGCAATAATGCCAACGGTCATGGAGCGAATTAGTCAATCAATTAGAATTCATGTCTCTGAATTCTAATAGATTGACTGGTTCGTTCCATTACCGTTGGCATTATTACACTAGTTTGGCTATCATATTATTACACTATTACACTATCATAAAATTATTGTTATGTTGAAATAATTCTATCCTAATGAATTTAAAGAATCTAAAAAGAAACATAACCGTTGGTCAGAAATGTTGATTATAATATTTCGGAAAAAAATGAATAACAAATGTACGTTTAAATAACCAGATTCTCAAGATGAGGGTTGATCATAAGACTTTTGATAATGTTATTTATAATAAGGGTAATTGATATGTAATCTAGAACTTAAAGTGTGATCGATATATTGTATTCATTACAAATTTTAAATATGAAAGTCAACAGAAAGTTTTTACGAACAATGAAAGGGTTTTTATGATTTAATCCAATAATCAGACCGTTTTGTGGATTAAAAGAGGCACATATGAAATAGTACTTGAAGATATTGTAATGGTATGGTGGTGTTCGTCACGGCACTAAATCGTATATGTTATGTTGCGGGGGTTTTCAGTATGGGGTTGTCGCACAATGCACTCACTGTGTGCACTATTAAACTTGTACACTGGTCGCTAGTCTCGGGACGTTTTCCACACGCGTAAACTTTTTGGTTGTTTACAACACACACAGGATTCAAGTAGTTCTTTCGTTGGTCAGTCTCAGGTCAAGGGAGTATCAACTTACACAGGCCGCGTGCTCTTCGTTACGGTCAATTAATTTTATCTCCACTGGTATCAGTGTCATTCATAACATTCGTAGTATTTTTTGTAGTAGAATAAAGTTGACAACAAACTTTTCGTTTCTTTTTTTAATGACTTGATTTATTCAATTTCGGCTTCTTAACTTTTGAGAGAGAGAGAGAGAGAGAGAGAGAGAGAGAGAGAGAGAGAGAGAGAGTCAGCTTAATTAATTAGTAATGTCTTTATATGGTCCTTAGAGTTTCAGTGCTTTGAGGTGACAACCTTTTTCTAGTCGGCAAATATCAGGACAGCTCTTTTCGTTTTCAGCGACAACAGATCGTTCCCCGATCTCAGCTCCAACTCCAACTGTCAAACCAACTCTACTGCCCAACTCCCAGACCAACTACTGATCTCCTAGCCAGTGTCCGCGGCCTTATATATTATCTCAACATAACAAATCTAGAAGGGTCTTTTTCTCGAATAATCCAATTCTTCATAGAAGGAAAAGAATGTTCGATTCGTTCTAATCATTCGATTCCTTTTACGGTCACTGTGAGTTCACGGCCGTTTGGATCAAAGAACAATTAGCAGTCATGAAGTCGGGATTTTCGTTAAAGCTAGACCCCACGTCTCCAAAATCTCGTTTATGTTTTTATTTCTTTTTCGGTCCGATTCTTCAAAGAGACCACACGGTAAGGTCTGAGAATCATACTACATCTATTAAGCTTTCTTTCTGTTTGATACAAGGCTACAAATATGGTGTTCTCAAGTAAGGCCCGACCATTATGCTACAATATGTATTAATTACGTTTAAGAAGTTAAAGGAAATTTCAGATTCTGTTTTTCACAATTGTCATTTATGTTCAAACTTCAAAATAACACTGTGAAATAATTACACTCGAATTTACCAAATTGCTATAGATCTGTATTATTTAGATTATTCGGACTATTGCCCTCATCTCTATTGTTATCCACACAGCGTTTACGCAGATGTGCCCCTCAGCCTTCTTCAGATATCTCTTGTTGAAGTCGGGATCCTTCTCGAACTCAGTGACCTTCTTGTCGAACTTGGGAGCCTTCAGGTGGGAATCCGGAGCCTTTGCGAAACTTTGAACTGAACCCTTAATTCAATTTACTTGGGTAGACTGTTCTCATTTCGTTAACCATGATCGGCTATAAGTGTTAAACTGTGTTAATTATTTTATGTTATTGTCGCTCTTGGCCAGGATTCAACTTGCAGCCCAGAGATAACTGTCACTTAGAACTACAATCGTTGTGCCATGTGTCCAATTGGACATTTTCCAAGTGTATTAAGGAATACCTTAAGGTCGGAGGGGACATCGACCAAACGTTGTGTAGATAACAATAAAGATGAGGTCAATAGTCCGAATAATCAAAATAATCCAAAATGCCAAGCCTCATATCAAACATTCAGAGAAATACAATAGATCTGTAAACAGTGTATTAAATTTCAGACAACTTAAAGACCTAAATTCAGTAAAACAGGATTAATAAGCAGGAAAAATAAACAAATCACCCGATAATTTGTAAAAGTGACTCATAGTAGACTAAAGTTGGCTACTTTTTGTTGTCAATATAGTAGTCAACTGAATATTTTGGAGTTCAAAGCAGTTCAAATAACAGACCATTGATGCACTTGTATTGGGTACATTATCACACCAAATGATTCCGTTGTTCAAAAGAAGAAGGCATCTCGAATTTTGAATGAATAAAACAAACATTTGTATTTTTTTTTTTTTTTTTGGCGCTGTATTTAATGCTATTTTGTTCAGTGAGAGAAAAACGCGATTTACCACAGCAAATATATTCTCTCACTTACACACACACACACACACACATACACAGATACACACACACACACACAGATACACACACACACACACACACACACACACACACACACACACACATATATATATATATATATATATATATATATATATATATATATATATATATATAAACTCCCTACTGATAAAATAGTTATCATGACATAATACGATCTCGCAGAGAATCATAGTACTTCACCGATAGATATAAATATTAAGATCTTATTGTAAACATTTTTGCAGTAAGCCGTATGGTTGATTTATTCACTGAATATTGAAATAATAACAATGTTTTTCAATCGTATCAACCATCATAGGGGTGCTTACGTGGTGTAATGGTTAGAAAGGTAGTTTAAGTGTACCTTGTTCGTAAGTCCGATTCCTACTTACTGCTTGCTATATATATATTTTCATTTGTCTTGGTTGATATAGTATCAACCAAGACAAATGAAAATATATTTTGCACCTTTATTTTTAAATATTTTATTTAATGATAGAAATTCTAGATATTTTTGATAATATCTGTCTGTTTTTCCATTCCTATTCCTTCCAGCAATTATGACGTCAATATACTGGCTTTAGTAAAGGTATTAGGTTGGAAATGAAGAGTAAGCTCTTGGCAATATGTTGCTTTATCGGCTGCATGGGATGGAATACACGCAATTCTTGGTCATGTTGTATTCTGTTGGGGACTTGACTCGGAGGAGATGTTTACGCAGAATCGAGTCACGAGAGCCTGAGAAGGTTCCCGAGTCTGACACGAAATATCTGAAGATGAGCGGAGGGCACATCGGCCGAAACGTCGTACAAATAACAATGAAGATGATGACAATAGTCCGAATAATACAAATAATACTAATTATCAAGCCTCATCTAAAAAATTCAGAGAAATAGCTTCCTATCTAGTAGAAAGAAAATATTGAAGGTAAACAAGCTTTACACCACTTAAATTAATATTGTGTCGCATTCTCTGGGAGCAGAGATAAATACCTACCATAGCAAAATCTATCTGAGAATTGCTGCAACGTTTTCTGATGATGCTTGGGATGATGACGATGATTGGTTTATGAAATCAAACTTAGGACAACAACGCGAGTATTTTTTTTTTGTTTAAGATTACGGAAAACTAAAGAGGAACCCTCTTGTGATATATATTCTGTTTTTCGTCAACGTATTGGAAAGGAGTGGAAACTAGCAAGTTACCCGTCATTTGTGCTTTGCATTTCGTAGTCGTGTATCTTTGAATCCCACGATTCCCCGTCCGATACCGGTCCTCGCCAACAGCATACGAGTAGTGCAGCTTGAGTAATCTGATATGTGCGGTAAAGCATCAGTAAAGCATACGGTCCAGTTCAGCAAAAACAATATCCCTGATCTAGCACTGACGAAAAGGGTATAGATTTCTTCCATCTTCGGCTGATACCGACTATTGGGCATATTCTACTTCTTTTCTTTTATTTACACCAGGGAATAAGCCGTCCGACATAACTATTAATAAAACAAATCAGCACACCAATTCCATAAAATGCTATATTTACATTGAATGGTTATGGGCTCTTCGCATCGCTCAACATAACATATACCTGAACTCGAAAGCCTTTTTATTGTTATAATTACTCTGCTACTTAAGCTATGAAGACCAAAGTCGAAGACGATCAAATGGAGATCTGTATATTTTCATATGTTCCATGAATTCTTGCGTAATTGTCTGATTTAGTAATGGTATTTGTAGAATCAAATTATTTTTGTGGATAATCTAGAGGTAACTATGTACATCGCAGTTGAAAGACACCTAAATAAAATGAAAATATATGAACTAGAGATGCAATCGTTTTTATATCCCCACTGGAACAGCCATGGGAATACGACACGTAGGAAAATATAACACGTTTATTTTCTCCGTCAACTAAGACACCTCTTATTTCAAAAGGCAAACTGCTACTTCAAGGAAGAAAGGCATTCTCAAATAGATCGGGTAGTCATTCGTTTTTTTTCGGTATGTGGGTGTATTTCTCTAACATGGCACCTCTGAGAGGTATGGATTCCAGTTATTCACGGGTGGATGTATGTTTGTCCTTGACCGTGTGAAGTATTTTTCGCTGTCCCAATCACTCTCTGTCTATTTCGTTTCTCTCAGTCGTTCTTTTTTCGGCCGCTCTGTTCAAATCTCGTTAGGACTCATTTATCTACATTGCTGTCACTGTTAATCAGTTTCATCCTACTGAGAAAGAGAATACGCTCTCAAGACACACACGCACGAAAATTCCCCACTAATGTTTCATCTTTTAACAGTTTGAAACGTCACTTAAGTTATCAGCAGATGCTGAAAGCCATTCCTATACTTTTCTTCTTTTTTTTCTTTTCTTTTTTTTTTTTCTTTTTTTTGTTGAAACATGAATTATATTAGTGACTTTCACAAAAGACAACGAACTGCCGATTATACTAACAGTGTCTTCCATTTTAATCCTTTTCTAATTCCAGCAGAAATTTGATTTTCTAAAATAAATTATTTACTAAGATGGGCAAGTAAATACGTAGACCCAAGGAATTATTCCTTGGAACTATGAATGTATTTGCTCAAGCCCTCCTCAACGGTCAGAATGTGACAGAAGGTCAATTCTTAAGTGAAATACAGCTGGGTTAAATTCAGAGTTTTCCTTCCTCTAACCAAGGGTAAACAACCCAGCTTGTCGCACTATTCACCGATAATCGAGGGTGTATATGGATTCAGACTTTTACCACGGGCATTAATGCAAAGTGAAAGCCATTAACTTCGTCCAGTATTTGAATTTGGTTCACCATTTCTATTAGTTACCACAATAACTGTTATGCTTTGTGTGTCTCCTTCTCGATGATGTGTATAGCAATGATATACGTGTTTTAAACTGAACATGTTGACTCAATTACTTAACAATCATTTGTCAAAATAAAGTCGACAAGTATAGTCCAAAAGTTTACATTATTTCAACAAAATCAAATGAAAAAGCCTATTTGCATTTAGTTCTACATCTAGATGAATTCATTATTTTTAACATGTTTTCTAAATTATGATATTCATATAATTAATTTAATCATACAATGATTTCTAAAATGGCGAATCATTTTTTAATTTAAAATACATTTATTAAACAACGGTCTTAACGTTGGTTTTTGTGCACCGCAATAAACACTTACATTTTCATACCTAAAAACGTGATGAAAAAATTTCGGCAAAATTAACAGGGAATAATATATTTTATTATATAAGATTTATTGATGAAGGTGTATTGATTGAATTAAATATGGTTGTCGATTTGGGTGTTAACGACACTCATCGATTCTTCACTAGTCAATTACTTGGGATATGAAGGAACCGAAAAAAGGGCTGTGGACGAAAATACAAGTTCGGATATCACTGATAAACTTCGTTGATATAAAAAAAAGATTTTTTAAAAAAACAATATTTGTTTCAAGCGAAGATGACCTTCTAGGCAAACGATCCTGAGATAAACATTAGAAGATACGACTATGCAGTCCGGGAAAAATTTAATCATATTACATTCTCTTTTTTTCCGGCTCTATATTTTCCATAGATTCAAGTTCATAGCAAAGTCACCGTGATGACACTGACGAAATATTTGTCTCCTAACCAGATAAATAATACTGTACTAAACTAAGTCAAGTGTGCTGATTTTTCAGTAAACTTATACTAACACAGCTGAGACACAATATCATTATAATGGAGAGCCGGTGTTTTTCTGTCTGTAACAAAAACTACGTCACTGCTTATATCACAATACACTCAGCAATTGCGTAAGTATATCAATAAGTATTCAATTTGTAGTCAAAATCATTAATACATAGAATAAAGAACAGCCCTGTATTATATATACTCAGAAATTAAGTATGCAACAATAAACGGTCCACATTTTTTGTTAAAACAAATTTTAATAAATACATTTCCGGTATTATTGATCTATATTTTTTATTTCAATATATATTTAAAATTATCTAACTAATACATTTTGCGAGAAAGTTTTTCACAAACAAGATATAGTAACATAATCTTCTTGTGCTTGAATATTTGTATATTTAACTCTATCCAGTTTAGATCATGTCTACTTTTCATCACGAGTTTAAATTTTATGACAGTTACATCAATCGCGCTTACCCATTTGCTTCTTTTTCAAAATTCAATGACAGCGTTTAAAAAATTGAAAAGGACTTCTGTAATTAAATTTAGTATTTTGCACTAAAATTATTGGTTAATATTAATAAGATTATAATATAAACTTATTAACATTAACAAATAATTTGATTATAACCTGAAAAACCTTAAGTATTTTAATTAATTTTAATATGACTGTTAGAAATTTGATTATAAATTTTGACAGCAGAACAATTGTTTATGTATGTTATTGAGAAAAATATAAGAATATGAAAAAAACTGTTTGCATTTTCTTATAAAGGAGCGTGTCATAAAATCATTTTACGTAATTTTGGAATTATTCTTTACACCATGTATATTATTTGTATTTAAATAAATTGTATATTTATATTCCAAGTAAATATATTAGATGTGCATTAGTAGTTAGCCTAGTTTATTTACAAACTACACAACTATTATATTAGTTAATCGTATATCTATCTATCTATCTATACATATATAAAGGGCAGTTGTGTGTATCTGTATGTCCGGTGGAAACTTCGAAAATAAAACAATTAATGACAAAGTAAATAAATATACGCATTAAATATCAACAGGGCTTCAACAGGATTTGATTATTATATTATCGAATACATTTAAAAATTAAATTGCATTATAAAATGATGTTGAAATTTTACTGGGCTATTTTCGACGTTTCTTGCTAAAATGTACATTTTTACTAATTCAAAGATGTAGTAAATATTTCATTGTACAGAATAAACAATCCTTTATTTAATCTATTTTTATTATAAAATTTTTATGGACAGTTTAAGAATTAATCACTTAGTTACACATTTTGACATTACGATGAGTTGATATTTAACATTTAAACAAATAAAAAAAATTATTTCTAATAAGATGTGTGATTTTTAGATTTTATTTCAGTTAATATTCCAAATAGGAGACCAATTTACCCAAAATGTTTGAGACGTTCGGGTGTGCGTATACTTCGGGAGTTTCCGTAATCTACAAAGTTATCTAAAGTTATTTACACGTTAGCTCAGTCGGTAGAGCGTTCGGTTAGAAACCCCAAGGTTCCTAGTTCGATACCGGTCCTCACCAACTCAGCGTATGAGTAGCACAGGGATCTGTGCGGTAAAGTAACGAGCTGATGGTAGGTGTGGCGCTCCACTTCAGACGTCAAAAACAATCTCCTTGGTCTAGCGTTATTGAAAAGAGGATAGACTCCCTCGCTGACTGGCTGATACCGACTTTAGGCCGCCCCGACGACTTTACTTACTTATATATATATATATATATATATATATATATATATATATATATATATATAGTGAACTTTCTTTTTTTTTCACTTTGATTTTCACATGATATTTATTGAATAAATTCTACTTTAAAAAGTTTTGAAAACATTTTGAAATCTCCTTATGAACCCCAAAACAATCATTTTTTTCTTTTTAGTAATTTTTCTAATTCCTGTTAGCAAATGTTTATGAAATAATCACGTTAATTTATTTATTTTAAGACTAGATTGCTAAAAATTACACAATGTTTTTTTTTCATCTCTTTTTTTTTCTGTTTTCTCCTCTACCCAGGCGATGCCGGGTAGCCGCTTCTAGTTTATATTAAGAGAAGATTTAGATAATCATAGGAAATAACTAAATAAATAGATAAGAATTAGGCCCTTCCGTCATGGGCAGAATATAACACATGCTCAATTTCTAAGTGACCTTCAGCAGGTTTAACGCCAGAGTTTTCTTTCTTTCATAATGGCTGACGTACTAAAACTGCTTTACTATTTTCCCAAAGTTGGAAAGAGAATACTTGGATTCATAATTTACCCCAGGGTTTTGAGCGCTATGTGAAATGCAAACAGACTCCTCCATGACTTGAGCCCGGGTTACCGGGTCCATTTCCTACAACAATAACTGTTACGCACGTTGCCTCCACTGTATTCTTTATGTGTTCAGAAATGTTTCAGACACATGCTCCTGAATTTATGAATTGCGCCGGTCTTCCATTTTAGGAACGAGTATTCGTTTCAATCATGTTTGGGTTAAAGTGACCTTGGCCATTTATTTCCATCTCAGATGTGTTCTGGTAAAAAATACGCATTGCTTATGACATTGTTGGGGAATAAAACAAAGGGATGCCTTTTAAGAGACATCAGGCATCCTATTTACTGTTAAGCTGTTAGCATGTTGTTTACTAAATTAGTATTGTTTTCATCTCTGATATCTAATAAAAGATGTACACTACACTAAATAATCTTATGCTGAGAACGGAAATGAATTCCGTTTACCTCTGAACCCACTGACTGGTATCAATTCTGATCTTAGTTTGAATGAATATGCCAATTTTGCATCAGTTTTCTAGGTGCGAAAATGTCATCATTCAAGAACTATATCATTTTTCTTCATTTATATCTTCTTTTATTTGATTACAAATTAAGGTTCCTTGTTTTATATATTTTCCTTGTTTTATAATTATCAACATTACATTTATCCTTCTTTCATTTTTCGTTTTGTTTTTCTTTAACTTTATTCTTTCTTGTTTATAGAATTGATTGTATGATGCTTATGTGAAGGAGTGGAAGGAATATTTTTGTAGGTTTATTAGTGGCATATTCTGTACACTGCATGAATTACTGAAATGCTTGAAAAATTCTGAGCGCAAAATCAGAATGACCATACCTGATGAAATCTAAAAGATATGGATTTATTTCAGTAGCAAAATCTTTGTTACGCAATGTTTTTGTTCTATTCATCTTGTAATAGACTATATTCATCTTTGTTGTTTTGATACAACATATTGATTGGGAATGTATTTAAACTGGTAACTGGAATCTGTTGTTAAGCACACCAATAGGAGGATACATATAATAGAGTCCAAGCGTATTCCGAAGAGTGCATTTAGCACGCACATATGCACTAGAAAAAAAACTTTATGCTATTCAGAATGAGAATGAAGACAAAACGGTTGAATAATATAAGAAAACATTTAATCTCAGAATTCCAGGTAGGTTAAAAATTCTGAAGGATGTTTTGTTTTAATAACAGCAAATGTAAAGTCAAATGTCAAATTGTGACACAGTTATTAGTGTTTTACTTTGTGATGAAGTGACTGTAGAACGTGCAGTTTTCCAATATACTCATCTTCCATCTATTCTAGAAAATAATATATCATGCGGGTAACAAGGGATTTTCAATATTTCCGGTAATGGGATGAACTATAGAAAATAGTAGTTGCAAAGAGACACGTGCTAAGTGAGAACATATGACCACAGCCTGATTTACCGGATAATATATGGAATTTATTTCTGACCTTGACAGTCGGTATTCATTTTTCTCGTTTATTTGATTATACATAAACGTTCCTTGTTTTATACATTTCCTTTGCTTATTTCTTAATTTCATTACCTTTTCGTTTCTTTCATTTTGTAAAAAAAATCTTTTTCGATTCCTACTTTATGTTTTCTTTTTTTCCCCTCTGTATTTTTTTCTTATTACTCCCTTTGTCCTTATACGTTTTTCTCCCGATATTTGCTTTGAATTGTCTTCTTTTTCTTCTTTTCTTTAATTGTTTCTTACATCTTCTTACAATTTTCGGTTACGTTCGAATTTTTTACTGTCTTTCTATCACGTTTGTTTTCATCTTTCTTTTTCTTTCATTTCTGTATTCCTATCACCTTGTTCTTTTTTATCATTTTCATTTTTCATCTTCCTACATTTTCTTTCTTTATTCTCTCTCCACATTCTCTCATTCTATCCCTCGCTTCCCCTGTTATTAATAGATTTCTATCCCATCCAACCTTTCTTGCCTTATTAATTTATTTATCTATTTATTTCTGGTTTATTTCATTGATTACTTGATTTCTTTTCTTTTTTATTCTTCTCATTTTCTTATTTGTTTTCTTTCTTGCTATAACATATATTCTTTCTTGTTTAATTTTATATATGTTTCTTCCTCCACATCCTTCCTTTTTTTCTTTTTTCCTACATTTCTTACCTTATATTTCCTTTCTTCCGTAATATTTTTATCTTTAATTTTCTTTCTTGCCTTCCCTGTATTCCTTTTTTCTTTATTTCATTCCCTGTATTTCCTTTATTACCTCAGTTATTTCCCTGTATTTTTCTCTTTATTTATTCCTGTCGTATATTTTTCCTTTCTTCATTTATATTATTTTTCCCCTGCATTTTTCTTTATATATTCTTTTTCCTTTATTTATTTCACTTTGTTTTCTTTCTGTTATTTCATTTATTTTGTTCTTCCTTATTTTTTTTATTTATGTTTCTTATCTTTTGTTTGTTTATATTCTTTCTTGTCTTTCTTTCTTTCTTTCTTTCTTACTTGTCTTTCTTTCTTTCTTTCTTTCTTTCTTGTCTTTCTCTTTCTTTCTTTCTTGTCTTTCTTGTCTTTCTTTCTTTCTGAAGCAGAAGAATTCTTTTTAAATACGTTTTTAGGAAGATTCAAAAAGAGTGGCACACGATTTGTGTTGCATCGTTTATACTGTGTTAATATCCGAAGTTTCTATGAAAATAAAAATAATAAAGATTAATTTAATACTAGTTAATACTATTTTGTGCAAGATTTTTTTAAAATCATATTTGCTGAAGAATATTGAAGGGGCAGTTCTGACTTCATTTGCATCTGTCATAATTAGAAACGAAGCTATAATGAAGTCATTCGCTTGAAGGGGTAAATTAGAGAAATAACATGAAAATGAGGCAAAAGGTATGGGAATGATGGGGGAAGGTAAATTAGAGGAAGAAGTAAAAGTTGGCAAGGAAACAAAATTATCCCGGGAAAAAGATGAAGAAAAGTGGGAAATATCGGGATTAATGAGCATTAAGGAAGAGGTTATCTGAGAAAAGAATGAAAGGGATTGAAATAATAGAACGAAGAAAAAAGGGCATCCAGTATAAAGAGAGAGAGAGAAAAAAAAAGAAAATAACGAAAAAGGGATCGAACACTGTGCACGTACAAGAGCGGAAGGTAACGCTTTAAAAAAGTTGAAAAAATGTGAAAGAAAAAATGCAAAACAGAAGATGAATTTTCCTTTCTGATTTTGGTCTTCATATATCTTATCCTCCTTTTAAATTTATGCACAAACACAATCTGTCTATCTTTCTTTCTCTCTGTCTCTGTCTCTGTCTCTGTCTCTGTCTCTGTCTCTGTGTCTCTGTCTGTCTCTGTCTCTCTCTCTCTCTCTTTCTCTCTCCCTCTGTCTCTCTCCCTCTGCCTCTCTGTCTCTGTCTCTGTCTCTCTGTCTCTCTCTGTCTCTCTCTGTCTCTCTGTCTGTCTGTCTGTCTTTCTCTCTCTCTCTCTCTCTCTCTCTCTCTCTATATATATATATATATATATATATATATATATATATATATATATATATATATATATATTGGGTGGTATGTAAGATTTGGGCACTTGAAAACATTTATTTTATCTTAGAACCCTGAGCCTCCTGTGCTGTTGAAATATGCAACCCGGTTTTCTGGATAATAAATAGCTGAGAATGTAAAATGTAATGTGTTATTAAACAGGGTGATTGGTTGTGTCGTTGCTAGGCAATAGTGATGGAAAAATAGGGATTATCTGATCGGAATTCAGGCAACCCGGCTGTATGTATTTCTATGTAGCGGGAAAATTCAGGCTTTTTGCGTCTGTTGGATTATTATATTTAATATGTTTACATTTGCTTTTAGTTTACAGAGCGATATGCTTTGCTAGAAAATAAACAGTTACTAAAAACAAAGCTCGAATCTATATGAAATATATCAGAAAATACTCTCTAAAAATTAATGCAATATATATATATATATATATATATATATATATATATATATATATATTATATATATATATATATATATAACACCTCCACAGAAGCAAGATTTGGGACAAGGTCAACTTTTGTTAAAGTAGAATTTTTCTAAAGATTACTGGGTAATCAACTTCTGTTACTGATTCTGTTCTCTAAATCAGTTCTATGTAGATATTTGTCACTTTCCAATATTTTTTGTTATTGCGACTTATTACGTTTCATTTTTTTCTTCTTTTTTTCCAATGTAGTGTATATTGTAATGCGTTCGTTTTTTCCTTCTCTGATGTCTGATTCTCCTTGAATATATATATATATATATATATATATATATATATATATATATATATATATATATATATGTGTGTGTGTGTGTGTGTGTGTGTGTGTGTTTGTGTGTGTGTGTGTGTATCTGTGTGTGCGTGTATGTGTGTATAGAGAGACCGATGAGTAAATTATTAATTACGTGTGTATTTCTCCAATATAAATAGATTACAGTTAAATACTCAAAAGAAACTAAAGTGTTATTAATATACAGGTCGTCGTGGGTAAATTTTAGATTATCAATTTCGCATATGGACATTGTTTCAGTATTTCTCTACTGTACAGCTACAGTCACAGTTGTCCACTGTCTGTAAGTAATGCAATTCTCACCCCTAAAAGTTTAGCAACGGCATACTGTACTACTGGCATTCAGCCCGAAAGTTCCAATATGAATATTTCAGAGTGTGTGGCTGTTAATATGGGGAGAGTAGAGAGGATTTGTAAATAATTACGAATGCACTGCTGTTGGAAAGCCTTACTTTGATCTTTGTGATTAAAAAGAACTCTCAAATCAGTTCAGGGGATCCATGCTATGATTAACTACGACCTCAGCAATCAATATGTTCCATAGCCAGGGAGTGTCTAAGTTTCTTATCAGGCAGGTATTACATGAAGACATTTGCTATTTCTCATAAAAGATGCTAGCTGGCTAGTTCTTATCCATAGGCTTTGAAAGACAAGTGGAAAGGATGTGATGCAAAGCTTTTAAACAAAACTCAACCATCCACTCTAACCAAACATGTTTGTTTTGCATTGTTTTTCATATTGTAAACATTTTGCCATGATAAGATGGTGAACACACAGAACAGTTGTTGGCTTGTTCTGTTCCGACAAAATTTACGAATAGTGACTAAAAACAAACACTTCATGGTGTCTGTATTGTAGAGTCGTTTTCTCCTCTTCTTGCCATCGTATAATACTTATCGTCTTCTAATCTGGATCGGGTCACTTATTCTGTTATGTTGCTTATGTTATGCTGATCGGATTCTCTATTCCTTGATCTTCCTTTTTGAGTCTTCTGAGGACTTCATCTTAGTGTCCGTTGTTGCTTTTAATGATGAACTGATGACTTGATATTTTTAGACGTCTTTGTTCAATCCAAGTTAAATAGCCACTTCTGCCTCCTACGAAAAAATACCCGCTAAACTCTCTTTTTCTAAATATACTTCCTGTTCTCACGAATCACTTTGACTAATCAGAGACCAGGTACAAGGTCAGCGAAAGGCCAATGTACTTTAATGCTTTTTCCATGATTCAGAATTACCATTATGACACTATCGTACATAATTTATTGGAAACCTATCATTATATAATTGATTGGTTTTCTACAAATTATATACATTATCACAAATCAACATTTGCTGTGATGTATAACGATAATGACGTTATGCTTACATTCATCTTTCCGCATTGCCTCATTCTCTGAAGCCAATATCAAGTTCATGGAGGATTTAATGCTGCACTAGATCGAAAGGTCGGATGCTGGAAGATCCTTATCTGGCAACAGAACTCAGAAACACGCCATTAAAGTAGGAGAACCCAGTTTTTGGTGTGTGACAAATTCTTCTATCACATCACTTCTAACATCTGATCTCCTAACTTCCCAGATTGCAACACCCTTGTTTATCATGTATGAGGCTCATATAAGATAAAGTGTGTGAGAGGTAACAAAGACCTACTTATTTATATAATCCTTTACCATTGAATGAAAATATATATATATGTGTGTGTGTGTTTTGTGTGTGCGTGTGCGTGTGTTTGTGTGTATATGTGTGTGTGTGTCTCCCAAATTACGTGGTAATTATAATTCCCAAAAGCAAATATAATTGGGACCTGTTTCGTAGCGCCCTGTGGTAATTAAGTTTTACGTATAAAAATTCATAAAAACATGAATACATGCTTACCACACACACCACACACACACACACACACACATATATATATATATAATATATATATATATATATATATATATATAATATCAGAGAGAGAAATAGAGAGAAAGAGAGAGAAAGAGAAACGAAATCCGGGGTTCTGTCATGTGTTAAATTCAATTACATTTTCAGGCAGTTAAATACGCTGAATGAAGTCTTTTCATAGGTTAATGCCTCGATACAAACACCTTATTATCCTTCTGTATCGTATCACATTTTATGATGCTTTTCTTGTAGTAATAAAACTTTATTGATAAGATACTACAAGTCCTGAGCAGAAAAGCGAATATACATTCATTGTTATATATCTGTCCCGGGCAACAGATTCCAAGCACGTAAGTAACCAATTTTTTTATCTTAATGTTTTAGTCAAAATCCCATAGTAATATACCTGAAGAGATTACTGATAATTTACTGACTATTATATTTTGTGTGTGTGTGAGTTCAACGGGAAAACGCAAAATGAATGATTTTTTTAAAATATCTATATATCATCAAAATGTTTACAATTTAGTGAACAGTGTATATTTGTACAGTAATTATATTAGATATAGACGCCGTTTATAGGACACTGATAAAAAAATCAAGTCTCACTATTCTTCCTGTCATAGCTATGTTAGATACTTTCCGAGTGGCATCGGTTCTTCATTAAGTCTGAATTAATAGTTAAAATTATTTGAAGCTTCAACTCCTGATGTTTTTCGGATAACCTTTTATAAACGGCAATTTATCAGTTCGTTTCAATGTCTAATATTTTAGTTATATGAAATAATAGAAGTGAAGACAAAAATTATTCTCGATATGTCCGATGATGAAGTATGAATTGAAATTGAGGAAATAAGTATAAAATATATATAAGATCTTTCTTGACAACGACATACATTATATTTTAATAAAGTTTTATATTCATATTACTGTGCATTTTCAGTGTACATTATGCGTTATTTAATACGTATGTGTAATACTTAAATTACAAATATATTATATATATATATATATATATATATATATATATAATATATATATATATATATATAAGTCATCGACAGACACCGTGTTTCGACATTTCACGGCTCTGAATTCTGCACTACTTAACCATCGTGACCATATTCACCGGTAAGTCAAATTTTCCTTTATATTATATATATATATATATATATATATATATATATATATATATAATATATATATAAGTCATCGACAGACACCGTGTTTCGACATTTCACGGCTCATCAGTGTGCCTGCATTTACTTCTGACCAGGGTGACTTTTCATCAGCCTGGTTCCTTAACATCTCGACCATCGACAGCTGACACTAAGGAGCTGTGTTTTAACTGATAAATACATACATCGGTGTATATACTTTACGATCACCAGAAAGTTAAAATCTGTAAACAACAGATGATTATTGTTTTATTAGGCTGGCGGTGAACGTCAATTAAAGTCCGAGAGAGCTCTACCGGGTGTTGGGAGTATATAATAAGTCCTCCACAAACACGGTGTTTCGACGATTCGCGTCTCATCACTGTGGCTAGACACAGCAAATACTTCTGACCAGGAGGGAAACCCGGCTGACTTTTCATCAGCATGATTCCTTAACCTCTCAGGCGTCGACATCTGTCAAATAGTATTAGTTGAATGAAGAGTAAATGCAAGTCCACAGGTAGACAACGCAATGCTGCAAATAAGAAAGCAATTATTTTACTGTTTAAATATTCTATTGTTTGTCACGTCATCACGTGACGTAAGCAGCCATATTGAACATATCCTGTTAAGTGCAGAGACTGAATTGTTCATAATCGGATTCATAGAACAAAATAAGTTGCTGGATGTTCCGAGTGGATACCAAATACATGACGAAACCAAGTGCACATTTCAAATTTAGTTTTGGATTAGCTTAAATCAGGCGGTATATATTTTAAATATTTTAGACGTGAAACAAGTAGAATAACCAAATGTTTTTATCGTAAAACCCATTTAGATCACGTGGGATATCGACGCGCGTTTTGAAATATACGTGCCGTGTGAATTTTTCTACCACGTAACAAGCTGCTTTTCTCTGCTGAAACTTGATTAGTAGGAAAGAATTGTGAATCTTTATATTTAAGACTAAATATATATATATATATATATATTATATATATATATATATATATATATATATATATATATATATATATATTATATATATATATTCAATGTTCATTCAAGAAGTTTGTAGGCTGACATGTAATTACGTGTCGAACATGAAGATTTCAGTATATACTGCTCCATTTATGGAATAAATATCCGCTACTAAATTAAGTGCATTGTTAAGGACAGAGCTAATATTGAAAAGCATTTGGTATATATATATATATATATATATATATATATATATATATATATGCGTGTGTTTTTCTTAAAAAATGTTTTATGTTCTTAAATAATTGCATCAGCTTTTATTTAGTATCATTTTCGGAATGTACTCTGTAACAAATGTAATTATTTTTCTTTATATTTAATTTTGAAAAGTTAGTATAGAACAATAGATTCGGTTTTGGTAGCCATTTTACTACAAAGTGCGATGTGTAAATTACTTCCTAACTTACGAATAATAAAAATTACATTGATTTTTCTCATTATCCGATATATTTACCAACATTTACCATGCAATATCTTAAAGAAAACCATAAGATTAAACTTATTCAAAGACATCGCTATTGGTTTCAACCTCTTGACAACTTCGGAATCTCCCGTAAGCTTTTCCGGTCGTATTCCTGTTTGCATCGGTAAATGTTAACGTTATACTTGCCTTCATTTAGTCTTTGGAATTTCAGGGATATTTTTGGACAACCGTACCACACATATAATAATTAAGGGTATTGCAATCTGTGGAGTTAGGCAGTCAGATGTTAAGTGTTATGTAGTCGCAGAAATATTCTCACAACACTGGCTTATCCTATCAATGTGACAGGAACACAATGTCCTGTTTCCAGGTTAGGATCTTTCAGCAGCCAACTTCTCGATCCACAGCAGCACTACCTCCTTCAAGCATTTGAGGTAGCACTCCGTGTTAAGTCTGAGACCATATTTGAAGACGAATAGCGATATAATATCACCATCACTAGAGACTACTCAAAACTATGATTTTGATTGTTTGCTCTTCATCACTATCCCTAAAGCTTGTGGGGATAAAGCAAGCCAACGGTTATTCTATGAGTTCATCATGTGATCCTGGGCAAAAGGTTTCTCATTTGAGAAAACCCAAAGCCAGTTAAAGAAGATATTTAAGTTTGTTGAATAGCTTTGTAGCATGGTACTTCCTCTCGTCCTTCAGGACCTGCGATGATAATTAGAACTTTCTCATCCCCTTTGAGAAATACTGAATGTCTTTATGCACTCATTGACTGATAAGAAACTCAGACACTCGTATATCCATGGTTATGGACCTGGTTGACTTGCTGAAAATGTTGCCAATTATAGCCTGAAAACCATCAACAATTTCATGAGTTCTTTTTATCAGAACGATCAGAATGAGATCTTCCAGCTGCCATGCATTCGTAATCGTACAACTCTTTTCGAATCCTCTGCACTGTCCCCATATTGACATCTAAACACTTTGAAATATTCATATTGGAGCTTTTAGCGTGAATGTCAAGAACTATATATTGTATTCATATTTCTGGCGAGTGAATTAGGTCATGGTGCTCATTACCTATAATCAGTGTCCAACTGACTCTAGTTTGCTACACAGTAGACAAAACTTGAAACAAACAAAGCGCATGTTCATAAGTAATAATTTGAAATAGAGACAATTTACACATCGCACCTCGTGTTTCAAAGCATTTACATTTCTTGTTTGCATTTAACTGTAATATAGAGAGAAAAAAATCACATAACACGATTTATATTGGAGAAATGCACTTAATGGCCTAATGATAAAGAAAATTTTAGTTAATGTGACTCAGGAATTTTATTATTCGGGACTTCCTTCCAGGTGAAATTAATTTTTCAATCATCCACAGAGTGGAGATAACGGAAATATCTAATAAATACTAACGAAGTTATTTCACACTTCCTTAAGTAAAAACAGGAATATTATCAATAAGAATGTTTTACAACGGCAAGCTAATGGCTTCATGGGTCATCTAGTATTCTTATGATATAATTTTCCAATAATTTTCCATCATAAATCACTAATCTGTCCGATAAATGGCGAAATACGTTCAGGATAATGGTGAGAATTACAGATTTCCCTATTTACTCAACGGTTGGCTTCTGTCTAATCATGAGGAACACATTTTCCAAGTTTAGGCAGCGTTCCAAATTCTGTTAAGATGGGATTTTTGTTATTGGGCAATTTTCCAACCGTAACAACAATATTTCCATTGAGACCAGAAGAAAAGTAATCAAGAAACTCACAAGAACGAACTGTTCGTAGCTCATCTCTTATGTATATAAAACCTTTTTTTTAACATTTCTCCATATCTTGGCCAAGTCCTTTCCTTCAATAAGTAACCAATTTTTTTTTGCTTTAATATTTGTTCACTGGACGATCCCACCTTATTTCAAGATAAAGGGCGTGTTGGAGTATCTTAGTTATAAGCTATACGAACAACCACCACTTATACGTATAGACTATTCCAATCAGGATAAACTTGATTGATCAATGAATAAACGCCAAACATGTATATAACATCGTTGATAAATTGTCCTAAAATTACTTGTTTGATGGACTACTTTAAGGAAGGACCAACACACAAGGATTAAAAATGATATCACATCTTTCTACTTCAAGGAATAAATCAAACTTAAGTAAAGTAATATCAACTGCATTCAGTACTACGGCTAAAGTAAACGTCTGAAATGGCAACTCAAATCGTAACAGGGTTTATTAGTGGGTCTAGAAAAAAACCTTGAATTCGAACAAACTTTTTACCCAAGCCCTCTGTCGTGCAGGATGCGACACAAGCACAATTTTTAAACGAAATGCAACTGGTTTGAATCCAGAGTTTTCCTTCTCTTAGACATACCATGGTTAAAGAGCCATGCCAGCTCTACTATTTACCCATAGCTAAAGGGGGAATAGCCGGATTCCATGATTTGAACGACATTTAACCACCTTAAACTTTGACCATGTGTCATATTCTGCTGATGTCCGAGAGTATGGTTAATTGCATACATATATTAAAGTATTTTTGAACATAAATATTTGTACGTTTTATTTTAACACGTATTTCATTATATTACACCTTGTTTTTAAATCTTGTTTATTTTAAGATTGGAGACAAGTATTTAACTTTGACATCTAACATCAACTTCACATTAAT
Source organism: Doryteuthis pealeii (assembly GCA_023376005.1). NCBI lineage: Eukaryota > Metazoa > Mollusca > Cephalopoda > Myopsida > Loliginidae > Doryteuthis > Doryteuthis pealeii. The sequence continues at coordinate 100,654,960 of CM042155.1, forward strand.
TATAATTACGAGTTTAAAACTGAACATACTAGGTTTTGTTGATATATATTTTACTTATTTTTTTCATCTACATTAAATGTATTTCTACCAGATTTTGAATATTAGATATAATATGACCAAAGAACTATGCAACATAACATTTCGTTTTATCCCCCAGTAGGAGTAGCAATATCAATTCCTAATATTCTTATTCATGATTGAAATTGAATTCACTAAACTTTTAGTTAGTCTACCTCAGATTGAGAGTGTGCGTCAAACTGATAAGGTTCAAAGTTTTGTTAACTACTAATAAAATACTTGTCATACTTTGAATTGGATGAATATTTGTTTGCTAAAAAATACATCAGTCAATGATGTTTGACTTCATGTTTACACAAGGAGAAATCCTCTGAAGAAAGACACGTTTGGCATTTCTTCACAATACCGACAACAACTACAAACGAAAACATGATAGCAGATTATATTCATGTGAATAAAACGAAATAAAACAACAAAAAATAATATGTTCCTATCATATATACAAATGTAATCAAAATAAATACACCTTATATAAAAAAAAATAAATAGGCCATACATTTCTCTCTGAGCAGTCTTCCCTTAAGCGGAAATATTTTCTTTTTAAAATACGTACACCATACAGGTTTGATTCTAACCTATTCGGAGAAGCACTTTGTCGTGTATTGTCCCGATCGGAACAAAAGCAGCGTTTGGTATATATTCTTCACATATAACAAAGGCGGACACAATGCATATTTTCAATTATTTCACCTAGCTTTTGTCACAATGCAAACTCTGGATTGAAATATACATATTCTCTCCTGCGCTCGCATAAGAGAGAATGAGAGAGATGCTTGAGGCTATAGTTTTGTTTATTCCGAAAAGTAAGAAATATTAATTATCTATTCGTTAAAAATAAATCGGAAATATGCATGGGTAAAAATGCAGATGGACAGGCATATAAGGTAATTCGGAGAGGTATGCAGGAATACACTTGTATTCATACATCAGTCGACAAATTTAGATAAACTGATATTTTAAAAAGAAAAAAGCATATTAGAGAAAAGGGTATATGTTGATGAAAGAAACGTCTTTCATAGATTATAATCATGATGTCGACTTAATGATTTTGAATATGTAAATGAGCGATCACGGAAGCTAATTATAAGAATACATGCATATATATAAATCCTTGTATTTTATCTATATATATATATATATATATAAAATAACGTTTGGTATGTACGTGTCGATGTATAACTCAGAAAAGGGATGTCACTCGGATTCGAAATCTTGCATATACCTTATTTTAATTAATTACTTAAACAAAATCAAACGATTTACGATAATCGTACCATGCCTGCTGCAGCTAATATTTTTAAAAAATTCGCTAACTGCTGCCTATTTCAGCAGTGATACAAAATGGATGCACGGCGCCGCCTGCTGATAATTTGAAATAGACAAATTCGTGCCCTAATCGTTTCAGATCGGAATTTTTCGCGTATTCCGGTCCAATCTTAGAAATAGTTATTTGGTTAGAAATAAAATAAAATAATATATTTCTAATATGTAATTTGTATGTGGTTTTATCGATTGAATTAATTTTTTTACAGCGAATTAAATAACAATAATAAACGAAAACATTTAACGATTAATAATAACTCAACCTTTTATTATTATTAATTCTTTCATTTTAGAATTAAATATATCCATTTTTAATCAGTATAAACTCAAACCTTTATATTCCACCTACAAATAAGGTAATGTTTATTTTTTAGCTTCTTTGTTGCTTCTTTGTTACTTTTAGGGGTCGAAAAAGGAAATAATTAAACCAAAACAAAAGAAAGAAAAAGAAAAAAGAAATTGTAATACGGACAATTGTAAGTATTTAATTCTTAGCATTTTATTGTTACATTTTAATACGGAAAAAAATGGAATAAAACGAAAACATTTCTACCATGAAAATCAACATTGTGTTTCAACAAAAATGTAAACAACAAAAGAGATTATTCATAAAATAACGAATATTATAATACACTAAATTCTTAGCTTTGTTTATCGTCAAATCTTTAATAAAGTTTAGGAATGCATTTTTAAAATAATATATTAATGGAAAAAATCCTAAAATAAACAAACATTCTACTAATCCAAATTCTCGTCGATTTTTAAAGAAAATTTGATAAATCATTTTCCTCTTATTTTCTCTCTTTTTCATTCACTCTCAGGCGTTCCTTTTTTTTTTTAGTCCGGTCATTGACGGGGTACTTTTGCTAGTATATATATATATATATATATATATATAATATATATATATATATATATATATACTAGCAAAAGTAACCCGTTAAATTTAAAATTAATATATATATATATATGTGTGTGTGTGTGTGTGTGTGTGTGTGTGTGTGTAAACCTTTCCGAAAACCATGAAAATGGTGGTCATAACAGGCCTTTTAACTTTACTGCCTGTTTAATTATAGAAAATCGATTTCAGATGCTTGTGTAGATTATTTTTTACTTTGTTTTTAATTACTGATACTGACTAATACCTCTTCAATATAATCCTCTCTCTCTCTCTCTCTCTCTCTCTCTCTCTCTCTCTCTCTCTCTCTCTCTCTCTCTCTCTGTCGTCTCCCCCTCTCTCTCATATATATATATATATTATATGATGATGATAAATACTATACAATTAAAAGCGTTTGTTACCATTTGTTTTAAAGCACCATATTAGCTGCTCATCTCAAGATGAATCACTTCGAATAAAACATTCCTATTCAATCAATATGACTGGTGTCGATTTTTTGTTCTTGAAAATTCTGTATTTGACGTTTGATTTTTTGTGACTCAATTTATTTATTCATTGTCTGTCTTCATTATTTCGTTTAATGTGATTTTTGCAAAGAGGGATGCAACTTGTGAAACAGTATGTATATTTACCATCCCTCCGCATGAGTAAAAATGCGACACAAGGTCAATTTCTTAAGCGGAATTTAATAGGTTTGAAGTCAGAGTTTTCCTTCTCCTAGATTTGTTACCTAATCAAGGTTAATATCCCAGTCTGCCCTGCTATTTACCATAGCAGGAGGGAGAGTAACTGGATGCATACCTTTCCCAAGGATATTAGCACAATGGGAAATGTTAAACAGCTTCGTCTAGGATTGAACACGGGTTGACGAGTTCATTCCCTACTCTAACCCTTACACCTCGCGCCTCATTGTGAAAGTATTTATCTTAAATTATTATATTTCACCCCACCCACTTTGTATGCGGCTAATGCATATCAATATAAAACATTGTGCATATACTGTCAACCCAACCATATCCAAATGTCCTTTTCCCCTTTGTTCTTTTCCCTTCCTCATATTTTACCATATCTTTGACCTTTTTCTTTTTCCTTTTCCTGTGTTTTTCTTAAAAAATGTTTTATGTTCTTAAAATTGCATCAGCTTTTATTAGTATCATTTTCGGAATGTACTTTAACAAATGTAATTATTTTTCTTATGTTTAATTTTGAAAAGTTAGTATAGAACAATAGATTCGGTTTTGGTAGCCATTTTACTACAAAGTGCGATGTGTTAAATTACTTCCTAAATTACGAATAATAAAAAATTACATTGATTTTCTCCTTATCCGATATATTTACCAACATTTACCATGCAATATACTTTAAAAAAACTATAAGATTAAACTTATTCAAGACATCGCTATTGGTTTCAACCTTTGACTACTTCGGAATCTCCCGTAAGCTTTTCGGTCGTATTCCTGTTTGCATTTGGTAAATGTTAACGTTATACTTGCCTTCATTTAGTCTTATATATATATGCGTGTGTTTTTCTTAAAAAATGTTTTATGTTCTTAAATAATTGCATCAGCTTTTATTAGTATCATTTTCGGAATGTACTTTGTAACAAATGTAATTATTTTTCTTTATGTTTAATTTTGAAAAGTTAGTATAGAACAATAGATTCGGTTTTGGTAGCCATTTTACTACAAAGTGCGATGTGTAAAATTACTTCCTAAATTACGAATAATAAAAATTACATTGATTTTTCTCCTTATCCGATATATTTACCAACATTTACCATGCAATATCTTTAAAAAAACTATAAGATTAAACTTATTCAAAGACATCGCTATTGGTTTCAACCTCTTGACTACTTCGGAATCTCCCGTAAGCTTTTCCGGTTCGTATTCCTGTTTGCATTGGTAAATGTTAACGTTATACTTGCCTTCATTTAGTCTTTGGAATTTCAGGGATATTTTTGGACAACCGTACCACACATATAATAATTAAGGGTATTGCAATCTGTGGAGTTAGGCAGTCAGATGTTAGTGTATGTAGTCGAAAATTTCTACAACACTGGCTTTCCTTTATTAGTCACAATGTCTGTTCCAGTTAGATTTTCTAAATCACATTCGTAATCTCTTCAGCAGCCGACTCCGATCCACAGCAGCACTACCTCCTTCAAGCATTTTGATGTAGCACTCCGTGTTAAGTCTGAGACCATATTTGAAGACGAATAGAGGTATAATATCTCCATCATTAGAGACTACTCAAAACTATGATTTTGATTGTTTGCTCTTCATCACTATCCCTAAAGCTTGTGGGGATAAAGCAAGCCAACGGTTATTCTGTGAGTTCATCATGTGATCCTGGGCAAAGACTTCTCATTTGAGAAAACCCAAAGCCAGTTAAAGAAGATATTGAGTTAGTTTGAATAGCTTTGTAGCACGGTATTCTCTCGTTCCTTCAGGACCTGCGATGATAATTAGAACTTTCTCATCCCCTTTGAGAAATACTGAATGTCTTTATGCACTCATTGACTGATAAGAAACTCAGACACTCGTATATCCATGGTTATGGACCTGGTTGACTGCTGAAAATGTTGCAAATTATAGCCTGAAAATCATCAACAATTTCCTGAGTTCTTTTCATCAGAACGATCAGAATGAGATCTTCGAGCTGCCATACATTCGTAATCGTACAACACTTTTCGAATCCTCTGCACTGTCCCATTATTGACATTAAACACTGAAATATTCATATTGGAGCTTTTAGCGTGAATGTCAAGAACTATAATATTGTATTCATAATCTGGCGAGTGAATTAGGTCATGGTGCCCATTGCCTATAATCAGTGTCCAACTGACTCTAGTTTGCTACACAGTAGACAAAACCTGAAACAAACAAAGCGATGTTCATAAGTAATAATTTGAAATAAAGACAATTACACATCGCACCTCGTGTTTCAAAGCATTTACATTTGTTGTTTGCATTTAACTGTAATATAGAGAAAAAAAATCACATAACACGATTTATATTGGAGAAATGCACTTAATGGCCAATGATAAAGAAAATTTTAGTTAATGTGACTCAGGAATTTTATTATTCGGGACTTCCTCCAGGTGAAATTAATTTTTCAATCATCCACAGAGTGGAGATAACGGAAATATCTAATAAATACTAACGAAGTTATTTCACACTTCCTTAAGTAAAAACAGGAATATTGTCAATAAGAATGTTTTACAACGGCAAGCTAATGGCTTCATGGGTCATCTAGTATTCTTATGATATAATTTTCCAATAATTTTCCATCATAAATCACTAATCTGTCCGATAAATGGCGAAATACGTTCAGGATAATGGTGAGAATTACAGATTCCCTATTTACTTAACGGTTGGCTTCTGTCTAATCATGAGGAACACATTTCCAAGTTTAGGCAGCGTTCCAAATTCTGTTAAGATGGGATTTTTGTTATTGGGCAATTTCGAACCGTAACAACAATATTTCCATTGAGACCAGAAGAAAAGTAATCAAGAAACTCACAAGAACGAACTGTTCGTAGCTCATCTCTTATGTATATAAAACCTTTTTTTTAAACATTTCTCCACATCTTGGCCAAGTCCTTTCCTTCAATAAGTAACCAATTTTTTTTTTGCTTTAATATTTGTTCACTGGGCGATCCCACCTTATTTCAAGATAAAGCGTGTTGGAGTATCTTAGTTATAAGCTATACGAACAACCACCACTTATACGTATAGACTATTCCAATCAGGATAAACTTGATTGATCAATGAATAAACGCCAAACATGTATATAACATCGTTGATAATTGTCCTAAAATTACTTGTTTGATGGACTACTTTAAGGAAGGACCAACACACAAGGATTAAGAATGATATCACATCTTTCTACTTCAAGGAATAAATCAAACTTAAGTAAAGTAATATCAACTGCATTCAGTACTACGGCTAAAGTAAACGTCTGAAATGGCAACTCAAATCGTAACAGGGTTTATTAGTGGATCTAGAAAAAAACCTTGAATTCGAACAAACTTTTTACCCAAGCCCTCTGTCGTGCAGGATGCGACACAAGCACAATTTTTAAATGAAAATGCAACAGGTTTGAATCCAGAGTTTTCCTTCTCTTAGACATACCATGGTTAAAGAGCCATGCCAGCTCTACTATTTACCCATAGCTAAAGGGTGAATAGCCGGATTCCATGATTTGAACGACATTTAACCACCTTAAACTTTGACCATGTGTCATATCCTTGTGATGTCCGAGAGTATGGTTAATTGCATACATATTATTAAAGTATTTTTGAACATAAATATTTGTACGTTTTATTTTAACACGTATTTCATTATATTACACCTTGTTTTTAAATCTTGTTTATTTTAAGATTGGAGACAAGTATTTAACTTTGACATCTAACATCAACTTCACATTAATTATAATACGAGTTTAAAACTGAACATACTAGGTTTTGTTAATATATTTTACTTATTTTTTTCATCTACATTAAATGTATTTCTACCAGATTTTGAATATTAGATATAATATGACCAAAGAACTATGCAACAAACATTTCGTTTTATCCCCAGTAGGAGTAGCAATATCAATTCCTAATATTCTTATTCATGATTGAAATTGAATTCACTAAACTTTTAGTTAGTCTACCTCAGATTGAGAGTGTGCGTCAAACTGGTAAGGTTTCAAAGTTTGTTAACTACTAATAAAATACTTGTCATACTTTGAATTGGATGAATATTTGTTTGCTAAAAAATACATCAGTCAATGATGCGTGACTTCATGTTTACACAAGGAGCATTGAAGAAGACACGTTTGGCATTTCTTCACAATACCGACAACAACTCACAAACGAAAACATATAGCAGATTATATTCATTGTGAATAAAACGAAATAAAACAACAAAAAACAATATGTTCCTATCATATATACAAATGTAATCAAAATAAATACACCTTATATAAAAAAAATAAATAGGCCATACATTTCTCTCTGAGCAGTCTTCCCTTAAGCGGAAATATTTTTCTTTTAAAATACGTACACCATACAGGTTTGATTCTAACCTATTCGGAGAAGCACTTTGTCGTGTATTGCCCGATCGGAACAAAAGCAGCGTTTGGTATATATTCTTCACATATAACAAAGGCGGACACAATGCATATTTCAATTATTTCACCTAGCTTTTGTCACAATGCAAACTCTGGATTGAAATTATCTATTTCTCTCCTGCGCTCGCATAAGAGAGAATGAGATAGATGCTTGAGGCTATAGTTTTGTTTATTCCGAAAAGTTAAGAAATATTAATTATCTTAATATATATATATATATATATATACATATATATATATATATATAATAATATATAATATATATATATATAATATACCAGAGAGAGAAATAGAGAGAAAGAGAGAGAAAGAGAAACGAAATCCGGGTTCTGTCATGTGTTAAATTCAATTACATTTTCAAGCTGTTAAATACGCTGAATGAAGTCTTTTCATAGGTTAATGCCTCGATACAAACACCTTATTATCCTTCAGTATCGTATCACATTTTATGATGCTTTTCTTGTAGTAATAAAACTTTATTGATAAGATACTACAAGTCCTGAGCAGAAAAGCGAATATACATTCATTGTTATATATCTGTCCCGGGCAACAGATTCCAAGCACGTAAGTAACCAATTTTTTTATCTTAATGTTTTAGTCAAAATCACATAGTAATATACCTGAAGAGATTACTGATAATTTACTGACTATTATATTTTGTGTGTGTGTGTGAGTTCAACGGGAAAACGCAAAATGAATGATTTAAAAAAAATATCTATATATCATCAAAATGTTTAGAATTTAGTGAACAGTGTATATTTGTACAGTAATTATATTAGATATAGACGCCGCTTATAGGACACTGATAAAAAAATCAAGTCTCACTATTCTTCCTGTCGTGGCTATGTTAGATACTTTCTGAGTGGCATCGGTTCTTCATTAAGTCTGAATTAATAGTTAAAATTATTTGAAGCTTCAACTCCTGATGTGTTTCGGATAACCTTTTATAAACGGCAATTTATCAGTTCGTTTCAATGTCTAATATTTTAGTTATATGAAATAATAGAAGTGAAGACAAAAATTATTCTCGATATGTCCGATGATGAAGTATGAATTGAAATTGAGGAAATAAGTATAAAATATATATAAGATCTTTCTTGACAACGACATACATTATATTTTAATTAAGTTTTATATTCATATTACTGTGCATTTTCAGTGTACATTATGCGTTATTTAATACGTATGTGTAATACTTAAATTACAAATATATATATAATATATATATATATATAATTATATATATATATATATATATTATAAAATGGGTACAAGAGATTTGTTATATCGCTGACTTAACCCCCTGAATTCTGCACTACTTAACCATCGTGACCATATTCACCGGTAAGTCAAATTTTCCTTTATATATATATATATATATATTATATATATATATATATATATATATATATATATATATATATATATATATATATATATATATATATATATATATATATATATAAGTCATCGACAGACACCGTGTTTCGACATTTCACGGCTCATCAGTGTGCCTGCATTTTACTTCTGACCAGGGTGACTTTTCATCAGCCCGGTTCTTAACATCTCGACCATCAACAGCTGACACTAAGGAGCTGTGTTTTAACTGATAAATACATACATCGGTGTATATACTTTACGATCACCAGAAAGTTAAAATCTGTAAACAACAGATGATCATTGTTTTATTAGGCTGGCGGTGAACGTCAATTAAAGTCCGAGAGAGCTCTACCGGGTGTTGGGAGCATACAATAAGTCCTCCACAAACACGGTGTTTCGACGTTTCGCGTCTCATCACTGTGGCTAGACACAGCAAATACTTCTGACCAGGAGCGAAACCCGACTGACTTTTCATCAGCATGATTCCTTAACCTCTCAGGCGTCGACATCTGCCAAATAGTATTAGTTGAATGAAGAGTAAATGCAAGTCCACAGGTAGACAACGCAATGCTGCAAATAAGAAAGCAATTATTTTACTGTTTAAATATTCTATTGTTTGTCACGTCATCACGTGACGTAAGCAGCCATATTGAACATATCCTGTTAAGTGCAGAGACTGAATTGTTCATAATCGGATTCATAGAACAAAATAAGTTGCTGGATGTTCCGAGTGGATACCAAATACATGACGAAACCAAGTGCACATTTCAAATTTAGTTTTGGATTAGCTTAAATCAGGCGGTATATATTTTAAATATTTTAGACGTGAAACAAGTAGAATAAGCAAATGTTTTTTATCGTAAAACCCATTTAGATCACGTGGGATATCGACGCGCGTTTTGAAATATACGTGCCGTGTGAATTTTTCTACCACGTAACAAGCTGCTTTTCTCTGCTGAAACTTGATTAGTAGGAAAGAATTGTGAATCTTTATATTTAAGACTAATATATATATATATATTATTATATATATATATATATATATATATATATATATATTATATATATATATATATATATATATATATATATATATATCAATGTTCATTCAAGAAGTTTGTAGGCTGACATGTAATTACGTGTCGAACATGAAGATTTCAGTATATACTGCTCCATTTATGGAATAAATATCCGCTACTAAATTAAGTGCATTGTTAAGGACAAAGCTAATATGAAAAGCATTTGGTATAATATATATATATATATATATATATTATATATATATATATATATATTATATATATTATGCGTGTGTTTTTTCTTAAAAAATGTTTTATGTTCTTAAATAATTGCATCAGCTTTTATTTAGTATCATTTTCGGAATGTACTTTGTAACAAATGTAATTATTTTTCTTATGTTTAATTTTGAAAAGTTAGTATAGAACAATAGATTCGGTTTTGGTAGCCATTTTACTACAAAGTGCGATGTGTAAATTACTTCCTAAATTACGAATAATAAAAAATTACATTGATTTTTCTCCTTATCCGATATATTTACCAACATTTACCATGCAATATCTTTAAAAAAACTATAAGATTAAACTTATTCAAAGACATCGCTATTGGTTTCAACCTCTTGACTACTTCGGAATCTCCCGTAAGCTTTTCCGGTCGTATTCCTGTTTGCATTGGTAAATGTTAACGTTATACTTGCCTTCATTTAGTCTTATATATATATGCGTGTGTTTTTCTTAAAAAATGTTTTATGTTCTTAAATAATTGCATCAGCTTTTATTTAGTATCATTTTCGGAATGTACTTTGTAACAAATGTAATTATTTTTCTTTATGTTTAATTTTGAAAAGTTAGTATAGAACAATAGATTCGGTTTTGGTAGCCATTTTACTACAAAGTGCGATGTGTAAATTACTTCCTAAATTACGAATAATAAAAATTACATTGATTTTTCTCCTTATCCGATATATTTACCAACATTTACCATGCAATATCTTTAAAAAAACTATAAGATTAAACTTATTCAAAGACATCGCTATTGGTTTCAACCTCTTGACTACTTCGGAATCTCCCGTAAGCTTTTCCGGTCGTATTCCTGTTTGCATTGGTAAATGTTAACGTTATACTTGCCTTCATTTAGTCTTTGGAATTTCAGGGATATTTTTGGACAACCGTACCACACATATAATAATTAAGGGTATTGCAATCTGTGGAGTTAGGCAGTCAGATGTTAGGTGTTATGTAGTCGCACAAATTTTCTTACAACACTGGCTTCTCCTATTAGTGTGACAGGTCACAATGATCTGTTGCCAGGTTAGGATCTTCCAGCAGCCGACTTCTCGATCCACAGCAGCACTACCTCCTTCAAGCATTTGATGTAGCACTCCGTGTTAAGTCTGAGACCATATTTGAAGACGAATAGAGGTATAATATCTCCATCATTAGAGACTACTCAAAACTATGATTTTGATTGTTTGCTCTTCATCACTATCCCTAAAGCTTGTGGGGATAAAGCAAGCCAACGGTTATTCTGTGAGTTCATCATGTGATCCTGGGCAAAAGACTTCTCATTTGAGAAAACCCAAAGCCAGTTAAAGAAGATATTTGAGTTAGTTGAATAGCTTTGTAGCACGGTATTTCCTCTCGTCCTTCAGGACCTGCGATGATAATTAGAACTTTCTCATCCCCTTTGAGAAATACTGAATGTCTTTATGCACTCATTGACTGATAAGAAACTCAGACACTCGTATATCCATGGTTATGGACCTGGTTGACTTGCTGAAAATGTTGCAAATTATAGCCTGAAAATCATCAACAATTTCCTGAGTTCTTTTCATCAGAACGATCAGAATGAGATCTTCGAGCTGCCATACATTCGTAATCGTACAACACTTTTCGAATCCTCTGCACTGTCCCCATATTGACATCTAAACACTGAAATATTCATATTGGAGCTTTTAGCGTGAATGTCAAGAACTATATATTGTATTCATATTTCTGGCGAGTGAATTAGGTCATGGTGCTCATTGCCTATAATCAGTGTCCAACTGACTCTAGTTTGCTACACAGTAGACAAAACCTGAAACAAACAAAGCGCATGTTCATAAGTAATAATTTGAAATAAAGACAATTTACACATCGCACCTCGTGTTTCAAAGCATTTACATTTGTTGTTTGCATTTAACTGTAATATAGAGAAAAAAAATCACATAACACGATTTATATTGGAGAAATGCACTTAATGGCCTAATGATAAAGAAAATTTTAGTTAATGTGACTCAGGAATTTTATTATTCGGGACTTCCTTCCAGGTGAAATTAATTTTTCAATCATCCACAGAGTGGAGATAACGGAAATATCTAATAAATACTAACGAAGTTATTTCACACTTCCTTAAGTAAAAACAGGAATATTGTCAATAAGAATGTTTTACAACGGCAAGCTAATGGCTTCATGGGTCATCTAGTATTCTTATGATATAATTTTCCAATAATTTTCCATCATAAATCACTAATCTGTCCGATAAATGGCGAAATACGTTCAGGATAATGGTGAGAATTACAGATTTCCCTATTTACTTAACGGTTGGCTTCTGTCTAATCATGAGGAACACATTTTCCAAGTTTAGGCAGCGTTCCAAATTCTGTTAAGATGGGATTTTTGTTATTGGGCAATTTTCGAACCGTAACAACAATATTTCCATTGAGACCAGAAGAAAAGTAATCAAGAAACTCACAAGAACGAACTGTTCGTAGCTCATCTCTTATGTATATAAAACCTTTTTTTTTTTTAAACATTTCTCCACATCTTGGCCAAGTCCTTTCCTTCAATAAGTAACCAATTTTTTTTTTGCTTTAATATTTGTTCACTGGGCGATCCCACCTTATTTCAAGATAAAGGGCGTGTTGGAGTATCTTAGTTATAAGCTATACGAACAACCACCACTTATACGTATAGACTATTCCAATCAGGATAAACTTGATTGATCAATGAATAAACGCCAAACATGTATATAACATCGTTGATAAATTGTCCTAAAATTACTTGTTTGATGGACTACTTTAAGGAAGGACCAACACACAAGGATTAAGAATGATATCACATCTTTCTACTTCAAGGAATAAATCAAACTTAAGTAAAGTAATATCAACTGCATTCAGTACTACGGCTAAAGTAAACGTCTGAAATGGCAACTCAAATCGTAACAGGGTTTATTAGTGGATCTAGAAAAAAACCTTGAATTCGAACAAACTTTTTACCCAAGCCCTCTGTCGTGCAGGATGCGACACAAGCACAATTTTTAAATGAAATGCAACAGGTTTGAATCCAGAGTTTTCCTTCTCTTAGACATACCATGGTTAAAGAGCCATGCCAGCTCTACTATTTACCCATAGCTAAAGGGTGAATAGCCGGATTCCATGATTTGAACGACATTTAACCACCTTAAACTTTGACCATGTGTCATATCCTGATGATGTCCGAGAGTATGGTTAATTGCATACATATATTAAAGTATTTTTGAACATAAATATTTGTACGTTTTATTTTAACACGTATTTCATTATATTACACCTTGTTTTAAATCTTGTTTATTTTAAGATTGGAGACAAGTATTTTAACTTTGACATCTAACATCAACTTCACATTAATTATAATTACGAGTTTAAAACTGAACATACTAGGTTTTGTTGATATATATTTTACTTATTTTTTTCATCTACATTAAATGTATTTCTACCAGATTTTGAATATTAGATATAATATGACCAAAGAACTATGCAACATAACATTTCGTTTTATCCCCCAGTAGGAGTAGCAATATCAATTCCTAATATTCTTATTCATGATTGAAATTGAATTCACTAAACTTTTAGTTAGTCTACCTCAGATTGAGAGTGTGCGTCAAACTGGTAAGGTTCAAAGTTTTGTTAACTACTAATAAAATACTTGTCATACTTTGAATTGGATGAATATTTGTTTGCTAAAAAATACATCAGTCAATGATGCTTGACTTCATGTTTACACAAGGAGCATTGAAGAAAGACACGTTTGGCATTTCTTCACAATACCGACAACAACTACAAACGAAAACATAATAGCAGATTATATTCATGTGAATAAAACGAAATAAAACAACAAAAAACAATATGTTCCTATCATATATACAAATGTAATCAAAATAAATACACCTTATATAAAAAAAAATAAATAGGCCATACATTTCTCTCTGAGCAGTCTTCCCTTAAGCGGAAATATTTTCTTTTTAAAATACGTACACCATACAGGTTTGATTCTAACCTATTCGGAGAAGCACTTTGTCGTGTATTGTCCCGATCGGAACAAAAGCAGCGTTTGGTATATATTCTTCACATATAACAAAGGCGGACACAATGCATATTTTCAATTATTTCACCTAGCTTTTGTCACAATGCAAACTCTGGATTGAAATATTCATATTCTCTCCTGCGCTCGCATAAGAGAGAATGAGATAGATGCTTGAGGCTATAGTTTTGTTTATTCCGAAAAGTAAGAAATATTAATTATCTATTCGTTAAAAATAAATCGGAAATATGCATGGGTAAAAATGCAGATGGACAGGCATATAAGTTAATTCGGAGAGGTATGCAGGAATACACTTGTATTCATACATCAGTCGACAAATTTAGATAAACTGATATTTAAAAAAGAAAAAAGCATATTAGAGAAAAGGGTGTATGTTGATGAAAGAAACGTCTTTCATAGATTATAATCATGATTGTCGACTTAATGATTTTGAATATGTAAATGAGCGATCACGGAAGCTAATTATAAGAATACATGCATATATATAAATCCTTGTATTTTATCTATATATATATATATATATATAAAATAACGTTTGGTATGTACATGTCGATGTATAACTCAGAAAAGGGATGTCACTCGGATTCGAAATCTTGCATATACCTTATTTTAATTAATTACTTAAACAAAAATCAAACGATTTACGATAATCGTACCATGCCTGCTGCAGCTAATATTTTTAAAAAATTCGCTAACTGCTGCCTATTTCAGCAGTGATACAAAATGGACGCACGGCGCCGCCTGCTGATCATTTGAAATAGACAAATTCGTGCCCTAATCGTTTCAGATCGGAATTTTTCGCGTATTCCCGGTCCAATCTTAGAAATAGTTATTTGGTTAGAAATAAAATAAAATAATATTTCTAAATATGTAATTTGTATGTGGTTTTATCGATTGAATTAATTTTTTTACAGCGAATTAAATAACAATAATAAACGAAAACATTTAACGATTAATAATAACTCAACCTTTTATTATTATTAATTCTTTCATTTTAGAATTAAATATATCCATTTTTAATCAGTATAACTCAAACCTTTATATTCCACCTACAAATAAGGTAATGTTTATTTTTTAGCTTCTTTGTTGCTTTCTTTGTTACTTTTAGGGGTCGAAAAAGGAAATAAATTAAACCAAAACAAAAGAAAGAAAAAAGAAAAAAGAAATTGTAATACGGACAATTGTAAGTATTTAATTCTTAGCATTTTATTGTTACATTTTAATACGGAAAAATGGAATAAAACGAAAACATTTCTACCATGAAAATCAACATTGTTTCAACAAAAATGTAAACAACAAAAAGAGATTATTTATAAAATAAACGAATATTATAATACACTAATTCTTAGCTTTGTTTATCGTCAAATCTTTAATAAAGTTTAGGAATGCATTTTTAAAAATAATATATTAATGGAAAAAAATCCTAAAATAAACAAACATTCTACTAATCCAAATTCTCGTCGATTTTTAAAGAAAATTTGATAAATCATTTTCCTCTTATTTTCTCTCTTTTCATTCACTCTCAGGCGTTCCTTTTTTTTTAGTCCGGTCATTGACGGGGTACTTTTGCTAGTATATATATATATATATATATATATATATATATATATATATATTATACTAGCAAAAGTAACCCGTTAAATTTAAAATTAATATATATATATATGTGTGTGTGTATATGTGTGTGTGTGTGTGTGTGTGTGTGTGTGTGTAAACCTTTCCGAAAACCATAAAAATGGTGGTCATAACAGGCCTTTTAACTTTACTGCCTGTTTAATGATAGAAAATCGATTTTCAGATGCTTGTGTAGATTATTTTTTACTTTGTTTTTAATTACTGATACTGACTAATACCTCTTCAAATATAATCCTCTCTCTCTCTCTCTCTCTCTCTCTCTCTCTCTCTCTCTCTCTCTCTCTCTCTCTCTCTCTCTCTGTCGTCCTCTCCCCCTCTCTCTCATATATATATATATATAATGATGATGATAAAATACTATACAATTAAAAAGCGTTTGTTACCATTTGTTTCAAAGCACCATATTAGCTGCTTATCCTCAAGATGAATCACTTCGAATAAAACATTCCTATTCAATCAATATGACTGGTGTCGATTTTTTGTTCTTGAAAATTCTGTATTTGACGTTTGATTTTTTGTGACTCAATTTATTTATCCATTGTCTGTCTTCATATTATTTTCGTTTAATGTGATTTTTGCAAAGAGGGATGCAACTTGTGAAACAGTATGTATATTTACCATCCCCTCCGCATGAGTAAAATGCGACACAAGGTCAATTTCTTAAGCGGAATTTAATAGGTTTGAAGTCAGAGTTTTCCTTCTCCTAGATTTGTTACCTAATCAAGGTTAATATCCCAGTCTGCCCTGCTATTTACCCATAGCAGGAGGGAGAGTAACTGGATGCATACCTTTCCCAAGGATATTAGCACAATGGGAAATGTAAACAGCTTCGTCTAGGATTTGAACACGGGTTGACGAGTTCATTCCCTACTCTAACCCTTACACCTCGCGCCTCATTGTGAAAGTATATTATCTTAAATTATTATATTTCACCCCACCCACTTTGTATGCGGCTAATGC
This sequence comes from Doryteuthis pealeii, assembly GCA_023376005.1. NCBI lineage: Eukaryota > Metazoa > Mollusca > Cephalopoda > Myopsida > Loliginidae > Doryteuthis > Doryteuthis pealeii. The sequence continues at coordinate 100,671,712 of CM042155.1, forward strand.
ATATCAATATAAAACATTGTGCATATACTGTCAACCCAACCATATCCAAATGTCCTTTTTCCCCTTTGTTCTTTTCCCTTCCTCATATTTTACCATATCTTTGACCTTTTTCTTTTTCCTTTTCCCTCATCTTCGCCGCATTGTCAACTGCCGTCAACGGCTTTTGCATTTACCCCTTCCTTCACTGCGTCTCTATCATTATTTCCCCTTACATTATGTTACCCCCACATTATATTTCCATCATGAATATGTCATTCTTATAAATTAAAAGATACAAACGGGGTAAAAACAACATTATAGATATTTTAAACAAGAAAGATAATGTCATGGATAAGAAAGGGAAACCCCAATAGAGAAACTGAGTTTCTTATAATGGCGACAGAGAATAATCCTATAAGGACCAATTATATCATAGAGAAAATAGATAGGACGCCCTGTTACATTATGTCAAATAGGACTGACAAATAAACCAACTTCTCAATCTCAATCAAAGTAATATTTCCTTAATGATTTCTAAATTATGAGAAAGAAAGAAACGCAAACTGAAGAGGATCGAAGGAACAAACGAACGAAAGAAGAAACGAAAAAGAATGTTAGGAAGAGGGAATAAGTAGAGTATAAATTAAAAAGAAAGAAAAAAATAAAAAATAAAACAGTAAGAAACAAACCAAGATGAAAGAAAGAAAGGTAAGCACCACAAAAAAATACCCAACCTCGAGATAAACCAATGGTGAAAATTCTTTTAAGCTTAGTTTTTTTTACTATTCCTCATAATAAAACGTTTCCAACTTTTTAAAAATTACGTCTCTCTCTCTCACACACAAACACACGCACGCTCACACACATAATAGCAAGGGAGCAATATGTGGAGACAGAGATGTAACGCTTAATCACGTAAGGAATTGCAGCATACAAGCATAAAAGGGAGATTTGACCATACAATCAAATGCACAAACAGGAATTTGTTCTAGAGAATGAGACGCCTAAAGTTCTTGGGGGTTTGAGATACAAACGGATTACCTAATCCCAACTAGAAGACTAAATCTAGTTTTACTTAACAAGAGAAAAGAATTTGTCATCTAATGGATTATTTTGTTCATGCGGACCACTGGGTGAAAATGAAAGAAAATGAAAAGAAGGAAAATACTTGGAGTTTGTAAGAAAACTGAAAACAGTCGAACACGAAGGAAAAGGTGACACCAATTGTTTTTTTTTTTTTGTTTGTTTTTTTGTTTTTTTTTGGGGGGGGCTTGGAATGGCCCCTTATCTTTTGGGGAAAAAACTGGGGCAAAAAATTGGTAATTAGAGAAAGAATCAAGACCATCGAGATAACTGCATTGTTATGATCGGCTAAAATACCAAGAAGAGTCCTGGAGACCCTAGGAGAGTTGCTGTTTCTTAGGCTCCAGGGAAAGACCATCAGCTAACGTTGGTGTAAAAAAGAGTGATATAATAACAATATGTGTTTGCACAAAGTTATAAAGTTTCTATCATTTTCATCTAATACTAAGAATGTATACACTTTTTTTTAAGTATTCCTATTGAATATTAATAATTTGCCCATTATCATATTTAACATATTTAATAATTTCCCCATCATCATATTTCAAGTATTGCTACTGAATATAATCAAGTGATTTTAACTATGTCAAACAATTATAGGGTTTCAGCAATTAATAATGATAATCATTTCTAATCAATAATGGCATAAAGTATCTATAGCGAACACAAATGATGTGCACACCATTATATGATTTGTAATATGACTAATAATAATAAATTCGAACATTTGACCTATAGATGTGAGTATAAATTGGTATAACCACTCAAGGTCCGAGAAAAGCTTTGAATAATGTCCTAGAAAATGCATTTTATTCTACACAATGATTAGAATCAGAAGTTTTACCAACGGGTGCAGTTTTGAAGGTCTTACCTTTAATGCAGCCGATACAGAGAAGATTCAAAATCGCGCAGAAAGGGTGATTTTGTGTGCATGCATTTTATGTATATATTTATGCCTGAATTGTCACTGTGTATGTGTTAAAACATAAACAAATATGAAATTGCTCAGAACAACATATATATATATATATATATATATAATATATATATATATTATAATATATATAGAGAGAGAGAGAGAGAGAGAGAGAGAGAGATTGATATGCATTTCTGAGATTTGGTGAATGAGATATAAAAAAGTCCCTAGTACCTCTCACTGAGGACAACATTATCATATATGTGTATTCACATTTGTGAGAAGGGATATACTCAAAGTATTCATGTATACATTTATATCAGGTGTATATATTCACATATATACTTATATACATACATACATGAATGATTAAGTGTATATGTAACTGTGTGCGTGTACGTGGGTATGAGGTCTGAAAACATACTTTAGACTACATTCTCGGTTATTCTTTTTCAACGACAGTAAAAGTAAAGTTAAAAGTATTTGGTGAAATATCGCCGAAAGCTTTCTTGCACAATTCTTAGTAAGAAGACACTAATATTGCACCTTCTTATCCTACAAAGCATTTCAACACAAATCACATTATTTCGCTGGAAGCATGTTCCAAACGTGGCATAAGAAAACAAGTTGAATCACTTGGTCGATATCTGTAAATGTCCAACAAATAAAATAAAATAAAATAAAATAAAAGGCTTATGTGTTGTTGCAACCAAAATCTGATGATACATCACATTTCCATGATCGAATGCTGTTAATTTCAAAAGTGTCGTAAATAACTCAATTTATTATTATTATTATTATTATTATTATTATTATTATTATTATTATTATATTATATTTGTTGCTGTTAAATTATGGCTATATCACCCCGAACAACTAGAGTTTCTCAATATACATTTATAACAGCCCCTCCGCACAAGCAGGGTTTGACCAGATGGATTTCTTAAGGGAGTTTAACAGGTTTCAGTTTAGAGATTTCCTTATCCTATACTCATTGCTAAACCTTTGTTAAAGACGCCAGTCTACCCCACTATTTATCCATAACTGGGGAGGGGGGATAAGCGCTACGTGAAATGCATAGAGCCTCGTCCCAGATTTGAACCCATCTCGTACTACGACGACAACACTTACATGACGCGCCACAGTTTCTCAATATAGACTGACAATGTATCAATTCAAAATTTCCGTACGTTTCTCTATCTTAGACAGCCTCGGATCTCGTTTCTATTCTGATTGTCAACGTTCAAAATGCACCAGCTATTTTAGATTTAATAAAAATTCCGAGGAACATTGCTACCATTTGATATAATAAGACCCAATAGATTGTGCAAATAATTGTAATGCATGCATGCTAAAATTTTACTATTGGGAGAATAATTGACTCTAAATGTATCAAAACATTAAAGAGATGGATAGTTATGAATACGCGTAACCAAAGGCTACTGGAAACAAAGCAGCTAGACACACAAGATACCATTTAACAATCAAATATATGATATAAACAGCGCCACACTTCTATTTAAAAAAAGAAATACACTGTTTATAGAATAAACGATTACGATATTTTTCCACATACAGATTTTAACACATTTTATTTAGTAGCAACTTTGGAAAACGAATACATCATGTTTCACTGTAATTCAACAGGACAGTAAATTAATTAAAATCTAATGTGTCAGATTAGCACTTATTTCTTAGAACAAAATTTTCTAATTAGAGAAAAATGTCCTGTTTATAAAGAATAATCCTCATGTTGCAAATAAGGGTGCTGTTCTGGATAATGTTTATTTTGGATTTGATACGGAATTTGCTAAAGTATTTACATCTTAATCCTTCTCTTACTCCTCTTTTCCCCCTTTATCTCTCACTCCCTGGTGTTCCGAAAATAATTTTAGCCCGGTCATAGACTGAGTTAATCTGCTAGTGTGTGTATATATATATATATATATATATATGTAAAAATGGAAAAGGAATTGAATCCGACACTATGAGGAAAAATGAGTAAAGAAAAGAACACTCACGACGGTCAAGTGATGCCGGACGTACCGGTTCCCGTTAGGTCACCGAAGTTAAACAGTGACAAGCCTGTTTAATACTTACTTGGGTGACCACTTAAGCAACGGCGGGTAGTGTAAGAAACCTGAGTCCTTTATTTATCAAACATCGCTTGATTTGGCATTAAATGATACAAAAGAGTATTGACATGCCGTAAAACAACCAACCAACCAACCAACCAACCAACCAACAATATCACTTCCTTGTCAATTTACATAAAACTAACGTCAAATATCACTGAATTTTACATAAAAAATATATATATGAAATAAATTGCTATTAAACGTTAACAATATATATATATATATATATATATATATATATATATATATATATAATATATATATATATATATAAGTTGCAAGTCAATATAGTTTACCCTTCATTTTATATTTGGTTTGTTTTGTTGCATTGATAGATTTTTGTATTGCCCGTAGCATATTTAGTTACCTACTATATTGCATCCATACTAACTTATTATCCAACGTTTTAATAATAAAATAGATTTTTTCCGATTCTCATCTATAAAAAACCCAACAAAGCATGATTTTCTCCACGGCTATCGAAATTAAAATGTATTTTCATTTTGAAATTATGTTATCTTTATTGAGTAAACTCATTGGAAAATTTTCAGTCTTCTGATTATTTAAATTAGAAATTTCAATAACGTTTTCCATCCATTAGTTTCCGTTTCTCTTCGCCCAAGGAAGTATGTAAAGGATCGTAATATATTAATCTAATCACCAGTCTTTATAGAATATTTCAGTGTGCACACTTGCATCAAACAAACAACCGGAAGAGATATACAAATATTATGTATTCATTTCAGCAATCAATTTAATCATTTACTAGTTATTGTTATAGATTTTTTAATGTTTTCGCCATTTTTAATAAATATGTTTATTTGTTCATATAAATTACTATCACGTGATTATATTTGACTGGTATGTACCAGGGTGAAAGGGATAATATGGTTTATATCATCATCATCATCATCATGTCGCGCAAGAATCACGGATATCCATGACAATCTCTCGCCAAACTTCTCTATCATTCATTGTCACAGGGAGGTCCTCTGTGCAGCATCCAGTATCCTCTGGTCAATATAGGTGGGCGGCCCATATTAGCATGTCCATGTGTTAACTTCCATAGCAGAACATCGCTTAAATGTTCGCCCACATAGCGCTAATACCCGTGGGAAAGTATGAATCCAATTCTCCCTCCGCCAGGGCAGACTGGACTCTTTAACCATGGCTAGGTAACCAGTCTAGGAGAACGAAAACTCTGAATTCAAACCTGTTAAACTCCACGTAAGAAATTGACCTTGTTCGCATCCTGCTCGTGCGGAGGGAGTGGTAAATATATATATCTCGTCCTTGCTCCTCCAGCAGTATCCAGCATGCCTTGTCTCTCGGATGGTTTGTGAGACAGGGCATAGATGACCGTACAGCTGCTTCCTTGTGGGGTGTTGTTTCCACAACTTGTTCAAGATTGCACGCAGCATTCTTGTGCAGAACCCATCTAGCTTATTCTCAAAGCGCCTCATTAGGATCCAAGTGGTGCAGCCATACAGTAGCACTGATTCAACCACAACTTGGAAGAATTGTAGTTTTAACTTGTCAGTGAGATCGGATTTCCATGTAACTGTTCATCTGTTTATAGCCAACCATGTCTTTCCTATGCGTGTATTAAAATTGCTTTGTGTGGATGATATATTACTACCCAGGTATGGAAATTTTTTACTGGTTTTAGAGGATTATCGTTGAGTGTGGAGATGTCTCCTTTCTTTTTGAAACACATGAACTCAATTTTTATTGGAGTTCACATCGAGGCCGATATTATTTGCTGCCTTCTCCATGCTATACAGCAATGACTCAGCCTGTGCCGGTGTATCTGCAAGAAGCACTAGGTCATCAGCGTAGTCCGTATCTGTGACAGTTTGTGCGGGATATCGCCTGCTTCTTGCCTTTTTCAGTGTGAAGCCTTTTTCATTTATGGTATATAATGATGTTTGAAGTAGTAGTCTAGGCCTGTTATAGATATATATGGTGCTAATGTTTCTCCTTGTAGGACTCATGCGGCTATGTCAAATAAATATGTCATCATCAGGAGAGCATACCATTGCTTTAGTGTCTTTGTAGAGCATCATTATAGCGGCAACTGTTTCTTTGGGGATACCTTTTACTCGTAGTGTTTGTTCCGATTTCCCTCTGTGCAAAGAATCAAATACCTTGGAAAAATCTACGAATAACAGCGTTGCCTCTAGATTCTTTGTCCAATCTCCTTCTATGATCCGTCGAATAGTCAGGATCTGAGAGGTTGTGAATCGATTTCGCGGAATCCGTTTTGGTTTTTCCTAAGGATTTTCTCTATTTCGGGTCGGATGCGAACGGGCATTATATATCTTAATTGCAGTATTAGTAAGAGTGCCTCTGTAGTTATTAGCGATTCCGAGGTCTCCCTTTTTGGGGAATGGGAGGATGCAGCCTTTTGTCCATGTGTCTATTCTATTTCTCTATATACTGCATTGCATAGCATAAGCAGTATGTCATCGAACTTTCTCATCTTCATACCTCGGGAGGACCTGCAGCTTGTCTACCTTTTAGTTTCCTTAGGACTTCGTTGAATTCTTCTGTTATAAAGTCCCCAAGTGTGATGGCTAGTTGTCTATCTACGATCTTTTGGATATTATTTTCTATGATTTTAGGGGGGTTACTCAGCAGTTTCTGGAAGAGATCTTTCCACTTCTGAAGTTTATCTTTTTGGCTGGTTGCCTTTAGCATTGATCTAGAAGTAATTTTCCTACCAGTAATTTCATTTACTGTTTCCCATGCTAATTGCGATTGTCTGTTTCCACCGATTGTCTGATTTTATTTATTTGTTCTTGGATTAATTCTATTTTTGTATGTTTTGTGGCTTTCTTAAGGCTGTGTATATTGGTGTTAGTTGTGTTTGTTTTATTACGTTGGGCTGCTTTTTTTATATGGTCTTTTTCTCTAACTACTTTTGTCACCATGGGAACAGAGTGTTGTCTCTTTGTTTGGTTGGTACGCACTCAGCTGCTGCTTCTAGGTGGGTACTGACACATTTTCGTATTCCTCGTTTGGAGTGAAAATTTCAGATGTCTCCTGGGGAATATAGAATGTATTTCTTACTGCTACAGCGTAGCGATTGCATATATTGCTGTTGGCAAATGTCGACCAGTCGTATCGTACATAGTTACTGGTTTGCCTTTTGTTTCTACGTAGGCTTAGTCGTAATTTTCCCGTGAATATTCTGTGATCGTAGGATACTCCTTCAAAAGAGGAATATGCTTCACAGTTCATTGCACTATTTATCCAATTTTATTTAAAGAATTATTTATATAGAATTGATAATTTTTTGAAATCCCGAAGAATATGTCAGACAAACCGTTGGCTTAATGAATAATGGTAATACCTAAGAATAACATCTGGGATTTCAGGTTCTACATAATTTATAATAGTTCACTTCAAATATATCACATAATCTTTTCACAACTAAATAACAGGTGAAAGAAAAAGACAATAAAATATAAAGGATATAAATCAAAGAGAAAAGATGAAATAGTGTAGTCTAACTAGTCATCAAAGATGTAAAATTAGGATATATTTTAATATAATTTATCATTAGTTTTTTATGAGAACTTCTTTGCATCACACACACACACACACACACACACACATATATATATATATATATATATATATATATATATATATATATATATATATATATATATATTATGGATATGATATCCC
>CM042155.1:100684523-100689523 GCA_023376005.1 Doryteuthis pealeii
TAACGTTATTTCCATCTTCACCGGGTGTTCCGTATTTGTAGTCTTGGCTTATTATTTTTACACCGCCATGAAATAATAGTCAGCAAACAAGTCAACAACTGTTTGCTGGAATCATTGCTTTCGCGTTAGAAATCCTGTCCTTGGACCTTACTAGTCAAAATTTAGTAAATATAAAACCGTTCATTTTTATCTTTCAGCTATAATGTATAGAATTCATTGAAATTATTTTTTGTATTTGATTTATATTTAGTATTTAATTGACTTTCTACAATGAATGAGCGCTTATTAAACTTTGCAATGTTTCACAGGAACTAAATGAATTTCTCGTAAAAACAAATTCAATTCCTGTTCAATTAATTTAGATATCAATTTGACGGCGTTTTTTGAATTCCAATCAAGCATCTTAATCAAGGGTTTCTTGTACTTATAAACGATTCTGTGATAACGGGAATAATTAAAATCTTAAATTAATGTCGGATGAAAGGAACTGAAGTGCGGCATTTTGAATCATATAAAACCACGTTTACATTTCTTTAGTATTTAATGTAACGAATTCAAGAAAATAAAAATATGCGTGTACATTATAATTCATAGCGGGTGTGTTTATTTGTTTTTGCCAGACAGAATGGCTACTTGATTTTCAATATTCATGTTGATTTCTTCATGTAAAAATGTCACCGTTTTTAACAGAATACGCAGATGATAATACAATAGGACATACATTTTGTTCCTGAATAGTATTTGTTATTTCTAAATTACGTTGTAAATGTACAGAAAATAACCATTAATGTCTTCAAACTACAAACCAATAAAACACAACAGAGTTTTGAATTCGATCCCCATTGCTACCTAAGCATTTCGTTTTGGACATAGACATAACAGCGGTTGATAAACTACCAAGCAACCATAAAATGTGTAAAATTTACTTGAAGATTTTAGAGTTATAGAAATACTTGTATCATAAGGTGAATTGTATATATAGATTTTAGTGCCTGAATTCATTTTATCTCTATTTCTCCAAATATTCAAAATATTCAGAACTTTGAAGCAAATTCATCTGTAATAACAGGTTTCTGGCTGAATGCACTTGAACGCCACACATATAAGTATATATATATATATATATATATATATATATATATATTAGTAATGGCTATATGAATTGCATTTCAATACGCGTGACAGTCTCTGGCGTGGAAGGATAAGCAATGGCAGGCTTCGGCTTCCTGCAATATTAAAAGGTTTCGTGTTACGCAGAGAAGAAAAAACAAAAGGTGCAACTATTTCTTTTATATGGAATCGGATATCAGAGAGACAGACAGACAGGCAAACAAAGAGAAAAATCTGAACACTAGAAGTAAGTTTTAAAAAATTGAAAAATATATAAAGAAAGAACCAGTAATCGTAGGATATTGTAAATCTATCAAGATAAAATTTCTTACAATTTCTAAGCAAACACTCAGGTAATGGAATAAGAAAACCATTCAGAAAACTGAATAGCTTATTTAGTTGTTGATAATAAGTTTAATCTTGCATTATGCTGGAAGCAATTAACGTTTAAGTTGTCTATTAAAAGTTGGTATATACGTTTAGGATACAAAGATGAGATAAGCCTGCACACATAGATTCATGCAACAACATTATTGACGCTAAATATTGTGAATTCAAGCAAACAAAACAGTATTTAAGAGCATCAGATTGAATTTTAAAAAATCTTTCAATTATTGGGGACAACTTACTGACCTTGGATATCGAAATGTTGTCTGATGTTCTTAGAGACAGCGTTGACATCATCCCGTTCAATATTCGGACTACAATTGTTGTCTTTTAATAGGATGTTTTGCTCGACTTTTATGCAGTGTGCTCAATCCAATAATATTCAAGTATATATTCAATGGGAAGGCAAAAAAAACCTATGGGTCTGCGAGATATTTCTCGTATTACAAAAGAGTTCACTCTACACAAAATAAAATAGAAAAGCTTCAATAATGAATTCTACAAAAAGGAAATAAAAAATACAAAAAAACAAAAACAAAAAATAAGTATAATTTTCACTCGGTATATAGGAACATCCAGACTTTTAAAAATTTAAAGCCAGACGTCCAGCCTTAGTGGCAATTTTAGTATTATCGTGAAACCTCTTGTAACACAAACCTTTTGATGACCAACCGATTTAATTTTTTTGTTTAAAAAGAATTTAATCACGTTTAGGGTATCACTCTGTAGTGACTCACGGATATTTGGTATTGTAGATTATAAATTGCATTATTTTATTTTCATTTTACATTGCAAATATTAATTATAATATCTATATTTTGAAAAGTAACTTGAATGTACCCTAATGACTATATGTTTCAATTATGCACATGTTTTTAAATAATCTTAAATAACTCTTTTTTTAATATATCGTTAACAAGGTTAGTTACAAATTCCGTTTATCTTCTTAATTGTTGTCAAAGGAAGTCCCACTCTTATCGGCAGTGGTTTGAGAAAACTAAAACTAACAAAATATAAATAAGAATAAAAATCGTACAATGATTATACCTTTTTACTTTTTCTCTTTCTGGTCAAGTTCGTTCCTTCAGTCAATAACTCAATGTGCATAAATGTTTGCAAAATCATTAGTTTTCTTATTTCATTCCTGTTCACACACCGGCTGAAGTGTTTAACCACAGACTCAAATTATTATTATTCTAAGCATACTATGATAAATGTACTTAAAGAAAGTTCAGATGGGACTTAGATGCAGAAAAATATGACTGGTTCATAAAAAATAAACAATGGACGATCTAATACCTTAAATATACTCAGAAATGTATTTAGTGTTGATTACACATTAAACGATAGCAAGGTAATCATGGCATTATGTGAACATAAATAAGGCTTTACAACGTGGGAAAGTGTCAAGCGTTATATTTTACTCGTATCAGCTGCTATGATAATCGCATCAGATTATAAAGAAGGCCGGGGGTATATCGGCCGAAACGTTGTACAAATAACAATGAAGATGGGGACAATAGTCTGAACAACGCTAATAATACTAATCTTCAAGCCTCATCTCAAACATTCAGAGAAATAGATTATAAATGGTTTTCAAATACGGTAACCAGCAAAGATGAAACTATTGCACCATATACCGTATGCAATACACTAATTGATCTTGACAATTTTTTTTAATCATGATGGATTATAAAAGAGTTAAACGCGGAAGTTAACAGACATGAAGAAACAAAAAAGAGATTAGCAAATGACGATGAATTTATATCAGGAAAGAAAAGTCAGACAGGTAATCATAAAAAAAATTCTATTCACTTTATTGCCGAATTCACAACATCTTTCTGGATTGCAGTAAAAAATATGATGATGTGTAGTGATATTTCAAATCGATCAATGAAATATTTAATAGTTGACAAATGAAATGAAACTTTGGTCATTATTCATCATTTTTCCGGTAACTAACTGGCCATTTTATGAAATTCTAAACTCTTGTGTTTGAAAGTTTCTGGACATTACTGCGATAATTTTCCTAAACCAACCTTTTGTTGTTGATCATATACCTTGACATTAGGTTCATTGGTGGTGGGAAATGAACAATACATAATATTTGACAAAAAACCCAAAGAAACAGACATAATTTTGAGAACAATGCTACACAAATAGATGGAAGGTACTTTTCTGTTTCTGTTTGGAGGAAAGTGCCTTTGTAAGTATGAACTAAATTGGGAAAACACGTGACTTATTTAAACATAACTGATAAAAATCAACCAAGCGAATGCGAAAATGATTGAAATGCCAGTGGAGTTAAATAAAGGCGTAATTTTATCCGTGATTAATGCTAAGTCGACGGCATGGACATAATTTTTTATACGATGAAATTCTCTCCTATATTCATATTTACTAGATATTCCACCTTTGAAATCCTATTTATTCTGATCTTCATAGAATAACAAATCACTCAATAAGTACCAGACCTGACTATATGTCAGGTCTGGTACTTATTGAGGGATTTGTTATTCCGCCACTAATTAAAAATACATATGATTTCTAAGTATTAACCTTCAAATGGCACGCGTCAAAATTCGAGCCCATTCGGATTATTAGTTTACTAATTAAAGTTATTTAAGTGAAGCTACTGTTCCAATTTTTCAAATCAATGGAAAAATCTGAATTTCGTGTGTTGAGAAAGCATTGCTTTCTGATGGGGAAAATACTGTTAATGCAAAGCTATGGCTTGATAAATGTTATTCTGACTCTGCTCAGTCGGGAACAACGGTTAAGAGGTGGTATGCTGACTTTAAACGTGGTCATACAGACACAAATGATGCTGAACACTCAGGTCACTCAAAGCCGGCAGTTGTCCCGGAAAACATCAAAAAACTCCACAAACTCATTTTAGCCGATCGTAAATTGAAGTTGCATGAGATAGCAGAGGAGTTGAAGATATCATAAGGCAGTGTATTCACTATTTTGCATGAACATTTGTCAATGAGAAAGCGGTTTTTAAAGTGGGTGTTGCGTTTGCTCACAGTCGATCAAAAACAACAACGCGTCGACTATTAAGAGCGTTGTTTGAAACTATTTCAACGCTACAAAAATGGGGTTTTCCCTAAATATGTGACAATGAATGAAACATGGATCCACCACTTCACTCCGGAGTCAAATCGGCAGTTAGCTGAGTGGAGAGCAGCAGTTGAAAGCCGTCCAAAGTGACCAAAGCAGACTATGTGTTGGCCTCCGTATTTTGGGATGGGCAACATATTTTGTTCGATAGCGAATATTATATAGTATTATTGGTGCGTTTGAAGAAGAAATCACCCCAAAAGGCAACAAATAAAGACGAAAAAAATGATATATTTACCAAAACAATGCACCGTGTCACAAGTTGATCGCAACGATGGTTGAAACTACATGAATGGCACTTCAAATTGCTTCCACATCCGCCCTACTCTCCAGATCTGGCCCCAGCGACTATTATTTGCAGAGCTTAAAAATGCTCCAGG
>CM042155.1:100692023-100717023 GCA_023376005.1 Doryteuthis pealeii
TGTGTTAAAAGGGTTTTATAATTTGCTTGAATAGATTAAATATTTGCTTGAATTGATTGAATATATATATATATGTGTGTGTGTGTGTGTGTGTGTGTGTGCATGTGTGTGCGTGTGTGTGTGTGTGTGTGTTATAAAAATACAAAGTTTAATCATAAATTTGAGATCAACCAATCTAGTCATCTGTAAAGCTACCGAGTGTCTTCATTGAATTGTTAGAAATGTTATGCAAGTAATCAAATCAAATCATTCGACTAAATAATATTATTTTCACTTACTTTTCTGTTCTGTAAGAAAGCCATTTCTAAACATTATGTTTGATATTCATATATATTTATTTGAATATCAGTCATTGGAGTATCTATTAAGCGCATAGGAAAATAATGCGTATCGCTGATGTCAAGGATACAAAGTAACAAGATTGATTGAATGATAAGGAGAGTAATGATGAAAAAGAAACATCACTTTTAATTTTCAATGCACTTAATCTGCCAGTTTATGATCTTATTTATGAAACATTTTAGTTATTTAGATTAATCAATATATTTATTTGGATAGTAAGATAAATAAAATGACTACCGATATTTACGAAGCTACTATGCAGTAAACTAGAGTTAGTCGGGCACAGTCTATGAGGAAAGCAGCACCATGATGTAATTCATATCCCAAGAAATTTGGTAATGCCACACTGTACTGTTTTGCATCCCAGCTGGAAACTCCAATACGAAGATTTAAGAGTGCTTGAATATCACTCTGAGGACAGAGTTGAATCCAATGCTGATTACGTACCTACTACAGCTCGAAAACCTCACTGTAATCATTCTGGTTAGAAAAGAACTGCCGGATTTCTTGCTAAAATTCGGACCATGGTTGACAACGATCTCGACTAGTTAATCAGGTCTATAGCCAGGCACTTAGGAGCGTGTGTTAAGCAACTCACACACTCTCAAGTATCTGACTGGTAGTGCATGAAGACATTCGCTATTTCTCATACAAGATAAAAACATTTTTTATCACAGGCCATGAAGGACAAAAGGAAATACCCCGCTGCAGAACTTTTTAACAAATTCAATCACCCCCCCCCCTCCAGACGAGCATGCTTTGCTGTCACGATCAGATTGTGAACTCACCGAACAACCTGTGACTTTCTCATTCCCCACAAGCAGTAACGATAGTGATAAAAAGTAAATAGCGAGTCCACATCATGATATTTGGGGCGATCACTTGCGATGGTCATATTTTGCTTTTATTCATGTTTTCACACAACAAACTCAACGCGAAGGCCAACATCAAGTACCTGGAGAAATTAGTGATGTCTCAGGTCGTGAGGGGGTTACTGGATGACCCTACGTCTGGCAACATCTCTCTCTCTCTCTCTCTCTCTCTCTCTCTCTCTCTCTCTCTCTCTCTCTCTCTCTCTCTCTGCGCCACATGACATAAGCAAAAGAACCCAATGAAGACTGTAAGAAAATTTCTGAAACCAAATCACACCCAACGTCAGGCCACCTCACTCCCTTGATTGTATTTCCCTTGATTATTATGTATGTAGCGCGTTTAGGCAAAAGAGCAACCAAAACACCGTGCAACACCAAAGATGAACTTAAGGCAAAGATACGGGTGCCATTTACTAAGGGAACCTACTAGAAAAAGATATATATATATATATATATATATATAATATATATATAATATATATATATATATATATATATGAGGGAGAATTTATAATTTGCTTGAAGCATTCTGTGTATATAAGTTTGGCAGTTGGTTTTGAAGGCTATCACAGTTTGATTGTAAATAAAGATGAGGTAACTAGGACGTTTTTCTTTAACCTGTGATTGTTATCTGTCATTGTTTTTTTCCAATAGATCTCAGGTAAATGAACAACTTCCTAGTTATCTTATATTTCTTACACTCGCAGTGTGATAGCCGTCAAAAGCCAACCGCCAAACTATATATATATATATATATATATATATATATATATACAATTAAACCTCAGCCTATTTTTAATCAGTCAGTCTCTAACCATAGGGCTATCCGTACACCCATTAACAGGAGAGAATATTTACTGATAAATACACAAATATGTACATATTTAAAAGCTGCCGGAGAACTCGATCCATTTTTAAGGAGAGCCTTGCAATTTAAGTGCAATTGGCAGCCGTCAACGAAATTTCATTTCAGAGAGCTCAACCTACCATGCATGGGGAGCATGTGTGTGTGTGTGTGTGTGTGTGTGTGTGTGTGTGTGTGTGTGTGTACATTAATGAAATTTGAAAATTAAAAGAAAGGTATCAAATGAATTTCAATTCAAGCAATATCATTTTTTATTTTTTGTTTGGTTGTTTTAAAGAAGTGAGCGTGCTTTAAATACGTGAATGTTAAAAAAATAAATCAAGTGAAAGTGAATTAGTTCACATTATTTGCTTCAGTGAATTTCTCTTTCAACTCGTGGGTATGCGATGATTTACATGCGTACTTCTTATTCATTTCCGACCAGTTCATTAAGTAAATATAACATTATATATTAACGCATCTTTAGAATCGATATTTTTGTACTAAAATGTACACGTTGCACAATGATATGAAAAAGCAACAAAAAAAAAGCGATAACAACAAAAAAGAAGACATTTCCAGCAGAATCGATGTTTAATTTAATGACTATGCGTACATGTCCAGGAAAAAAGAACATTATTCATTTAAATAAGAAAATTAGAGAGAATGATCGATTTGGTTAAAAACGTCCGGATGTTCAAAACTTTGTTGCATTGATTAGAAAAATGATCTGAAAAATTGCAAAAAGGGAAGCAGTTATAAATCAAAAATGGATTTATAAAACAAAATAAAATAAAAAGCTAAATTGCAATGCTTTAATTCAGAAGTGAAAAAAAGTTAAAAGGAATTTTAAAAATACATCCGGACAGGAATGGAAGAAATTGCGGCAGATCAAAGAAGAAAATTGTGGTAAAAAAAAGAATCCGTAAAAAAATATGCAAACGGATGTATACATTAAGTCATGTGTATAAATTCCCCTTAATCAAAGATCTGCCCGTAACAGAACTAAAGGGATGTGTGCATGCGTGTCCATGTGTATGCGAGGGGGTGCAAAATGAAGATTCTAATTCTATACGAGGAGGGTGGTAAATGAATAAAATGTTGTAATTAAATCCATTTTCTAGTTTTAATCAAACGATTGGAATCTGCTTGTTACAAATACGTATGCAAAATTCTTTTTCTAGTCAATATCACAGGACTTGGAAAGGTAGAAAAAGAAAGCAAGAAATGTATTCCACGACATAAGAAGTGGCGTAAAAACTAAATTAAATACATATACAGCAAATAAGGAATCCCTTGGGTTTAGTTAATTCCACTCCCTTTATGCTATTCATTCAAAAATACTATTAATGTAATATAGTTTATTGGAAAAAAATTATTCACGCAGAAAAAAAAAGAGGAAAAGTAAATTACTACGGCAGCACTTTGTCATGATGTAGTCGATTTAATTGTTTTGAGAAAATGATCTATATATTACTACGCGTAGTGTAATAGTTTTCAAGCTAGATTTGCGAACCATTGATAGTGAGTTCTTATTGGGCGCCCCTTACTTCTGGCCAGATCTAAGCTATATTAGTACATGACTATATATTAATACTCGTGTTCGTACGACCGTTATCAACTTGCAACTCCTTCCTGTTAAAAATGAGACCGTCCAAATCGTTCAAGATGAAATGCAATAATGTAAATCCTGATTATCTAGTGTTGTTAATCCGTTGAATTTTTATTTCTGATGACAGTTGTACCAGACCTACATAATAGACCATTCCGTGTTTATTATAAAGAAAGAAAGAGACGAAAAAGGACCTGCTACACATAAAAATATAAGAAAGAGGGTAAAAGAATGATAGAGAAGTGGAATTGATAACGCTAATCTGTTTCAATCGACGATATCAAAAAAAGGAAAAGAAGAAAAGAAAGAAAAAAGAGAGAGTTGTGGGGGGGGGAGAGTTAAATCAATATTTATACTTTCTACATATTGAACAATTTGGCAATAGCTGTTAAGCAAACATATCAACCACTGTGATAATTTTCTTATTTATGAATTTACCTAAATTCTTCCGAGTTACCCCTGCGAATAGCATGTGACATATGGTATTTTTAAACAGGCTACAACTGGTATGAATTCAGTTTTCCTTATCCTAGACTTAAAATATTCAATGATTTTTTTTCAGATAAATTAGTGGAGATGTTTGCATATTATTAGTTGAAACGAAAATTAAACTCCCAAAATAAACTTGAATACGTAGAAGTATCAGAGTTATTTCCAAAGATACCGGGAAAACCCAAGATGCCGTTAAATCCATGAGCTGTTAATAGTGAATTTCCTTTTATTATATTTTACGTCTTCAAAATTGTCATGTATTCTGTTGGTTGATCGTCTTTCAGAAAACGGATCGCCTACAACGAATAATCGAATAGTCTGAAGTTTCTCTCCTGGAATCGTCACCGAAAATCCTTTTTAGTCATGCAAATAATTTCCACAGAAGAAGACCCATTTTCCAAGCAGTAGATACAATGGTAGTATATGCTCACTCACTGTCAATTGATTAAATCCATGAGGGAATGCATTTCAAGTATTTACAGTAAACTCTCCACTGATTAATTGCCAAGTGACATAAACGCCGCGAATTTAGTTCGCGAGATATTAAAAATGGTTAAATATTTTCTGGACAGAAAGCGTACATCGGTTCATATCTTCCGTTTAATTCAATAAATACATAAGTAGAAATTATATTTAATTCATTTATTGTATCATAATCATCAACAACTGATATCCACTGATGTCGATCGTTTGGTGGTTGAGGGAAAACACAAAAACACTCCTTTCAAATTTAGGACCCTTTTTAGGACCGTTTTATCCCCTTCCTCCAAAAGTATGTGGAAACGGATAACGGGTAATATGTACGAAGTATACAGTTGTTCTAATAGGAAGTAGTCCTTCTCGTATCTTTGAATGGTTCAATCGCTATCCCTTCAATCTATCGCTTGTTTCATGCACTGAAAGGACCGAACCGAAAAACACATCTCTTTTATTGGGATTCTCAAAATGTCCAAAGTTCATGTCAGCTTTGTGTAGGTGACATGACACCAGCAGCCCCTGTGACCATTCCGATGGCCGATAGGCGTCTGGTGATTTTGAAAACTATTTCTTAATTGCTGTTATCATTTCGGATTAGCGATGAAGTATATCTTATAATACATAGCCTAAAGGGCAAATTATTCGATAGTTTGAAATTTATCTCATTGGTAAATCTTTCTCTTATTGGTCAATCTTTCTTGGTAATTTGAATAATTTCCGTGGAAGAAGGTCTAATTGTCAAGAAGTGGATGAGACGGTAGCACAAGCATACTCATTATCAATCGATTAAACACATAGTGGAATGTCTGTTCAAGCATTTCCAGTAAATTCCTTCGGTTGCCGGACATCTACTAAATTTTCTATTCGCATACAGTAATCCCTGGCTTTATTTAGTGTTCTTGTCCTCATATTATGAACTGCAGACATATTAGAAATTATACTTATTCTATTATATGTTTATTGCATGTAAACAATAGACAGATATATTCATGTACCTATGGATATTTTACATAGGGCAAAATAGTCAGACAAGAAGTGAATAATATTATGAATACTCAAGACCGATATCACCATTGGATCTAACACCCCACTGACTATCCTCAACACATACCAATATAGGATCTCAGTATATACTTAATAATATCCCATATGTTAGCAAACAACGCTATCTTATCTTCAGCTTAACCATAGGTTCCCATTAGCTTAGTATGGGTTATAAGTAACTTTATACACTAGCTAACAACACTATCTTACATTAAGTTTTTAACATGGGTTCCACCTGATATCAGCTTGAAATTACCACTGGCCTCAATATGAATATTAATATCAACGATAATACTATTACCATCAGTATCATTGGAAAATGTAACTACTATGGTAACTAAAATCAATATCTGATAAATTTTCATTGAGTAACATTCTGCATTGAAACACCAATAACTCTAATCTTAATATTGGGATCATCATTATCACAATATTATTACCAGGAGAAAAACAAAGGCCTTGAATATATCAATAAATTAAATCAATCAAGATAGGAAGCAAGAAATAGACACGATATATTCACTACTGATATAAAAACCACAGGGGCTCAAAACAACTAAAAACATCTAGAGACACACGACCTCTGAAGATTTGATTTTGTTTTGTTCAATTTTTACCTCTAATTGTAATGAACAACCAAAAATCCCTGGAAAGGAGACCTTCCCAGACCTTGATATAATTAATCACATTCTTAGCACACCCTTTACATTCCGCCTCTCCCTCACTTCCCTTCATCTCATCCAAACACCTAGCCCCGTCCCTTCCTACCCTCCGAAGCCAAAACGCCTCCATCAAAATTCTTAGATATTTAAGCCGCAAATACTCTCAGGAGGATTTATTAACAATCATATTTTGATATGTCTGATGATGCTAAAATTTGCAGTTGAAATAAATTATTACATGAAACAAATTTAAGTATTTTCCTTCATTTATTCACTATCTTACTCTATCCATACTCTGGTACTAGGCACATCGAGTTCTCACCACGGATGACCTGTATCATTACAGCTGGACTCAACCAACATGCAATGATCCTCATCACTATATATATATATATATATATATATATATATATATATATATATATATATATATATATATATATATATATACTGTTTTTGGAGTTGCGCTATTATTAGCTATGATAAGGATAACTGTTTTGAATTTGTTATAGTAAGTAGTAAAGTGGCGAGGAGACCTATTGTCGGTCACCGGGGGAGTCTATCTCCTTATGAATAGCGCTAGATCAGGGAGATTGATTGTGGTGGAGGTCAACATCTAACATCAAATCCCCATTTTACCGAACAGAATGAAGATGTGCTACTCTTAGAATGAGTTGGCGAGGACCAGTATCGAACCCAGAAATGTGTGGTTCCTTGGTGGATGTTCAACCGACTTAGATAAACCAGCTGTTATGAAAATTAGGCATTCATTGTTCTCAATAGTAACTATATATGTATGTTTATATTTTGTAAACTAATTCATCATGTTTATATTTAAAATGCATTTGGTTACATTAAAATAGATTGATGTTATTTTTCAAAACATTCAATGACCACAGAAAATATCGTACTCACATACTCGACAATACTTTTTGCGACTTCTTGCTTGAAATGAAATGGTTAATAAAATCACACAACCTAAATCTGTGTCAACTTTAATGATACACACACACACGCGCGCGCGCGCGCACACGCACACACACACACACACACACACACACACACACATATATATATATATATATATATTATATATATATATATATATATATATATGCACGATATTTCAGATTGAATCTCACTCTTTCATCCGGTGAAGAATATAAATTACAAAATAAATACGATCGCATCAAACAGGAAGTAAATCCAGATATTGCACAATAACATTTCCTATAAGAGACATATTTCTAGCTACAAATATCTGGAGAGAATGTACATAGAGAAAATCAAATGTCAGAATACAACAAAAAAGTAGCGAGACATTTACATTTTGGATTAATTTTACAATCCGGGTGTCACTGTTTACAAAATCTCAAAAACAGATTTACTTCATGTTTGAAGTGTCATAATTTGTACATTTTTGAATTACTTTCTTTGTCCGATAAGAGACTGCTTTTCACTCGGAAATGAAACATTATTTTTTAAATTTTCATTATGCTTCATCATCCACGGTATTTGATAGTAAATAAATTTGTAACTAAATTAAACTGCATCCCTTTGGGTTGGCTTCTTACATGTCCTTTTAACTCACGATCAAAAATAAGCACCTAGATTAGAAAGTGTGACATTAAAAGTCATTTAAAACTATTTCAAGTTAAGGGAAAATGTTGGTGCAGCTAGGTGATCATACATACGTACACAGACATATACATAAGCTACATATATACTCTATATATTTGTGGTGGTGCTTAATGCTAGTAAGGTTGTTATACCTAATTCTATCACTAAATGGTGACATTAACCATAGAATACTATTTCTCACCCTCCCTCATTCCCCCTCTCTCTCTCTCTCTCTCTCTCTCTCTCTCTCTCTCTCTCTCTCTCTCTCTCTCTCTCTCTCTGCCTCAGTCGGCGGAGCTAGAATAGGTAAAATGTGCCTTTTGTTAAAGAGTACTACATCTTAGACGAGTATCGTGTATATGGCACTTTATAGCATATGATGTCGAGCATCCAGTTCTTGCACTCTTAGGACTATTGAGTACATATATGTTACCATTGTTCCCAGACCCACTCATACTCGATGTGATAATACCAGTTACTTTCTCGTATGTGGATTAAATCGATATGTTTTAAAATTAGTGAGTATTAATAATAGTTACTTGAAGATATAATAGATTTCAAAATGATATTATCATTCGTTACTTAAAGTGATGTTTAAAAAGAATGACTTCAGCATTAAATTATCAAACAATGTCGGTATAAGTTGAAACCAACCAACCAACAAACCAATTAATTTTCTTTTTGTGTACATTGATAATCAATATCCTTATCTCTATACATGCACACAGGCACACACAGATGCAATCTCTCATGAATAAGAAAAAAGTTTGATGTATGTAAAAGTTAAACACTGGAAGTATACATTTTTGAAGACGGAAATGTAATAACAAAAAATGAAAACAATGAGAAACTGAGTTTGAAATGAGATTTGAAAAAAAATCTACCATAAAGACTACTTGAACTCTGATTTTGACATAAGCGAGGTAAAGTTTTCTATGTGAATGGGAACTTCACATCTGTTGTGATTATTGTGCCAACTTTCTTTGCCTTTCATACAAAGAAAGACATTCAAATAAGACATTTTTAGCTTTCCCAAACGTAAAATCTCACTAACACACCCATTGCCTGAGTCTTATATACATACGCTGATGTATGTGCACTCGCAACAAAACTATTAAAATGTGAACAAAAATTTACTTGAAACAAACCAAAAATCATTGCCAGAAAATATATTACTCCCCAAAACACACACACACACACACATACACACACATACATATATATAATATATATATATATATATATATATCAAGCTCTCTCTCTCTCTCTCTCTCTCTCTCTCTCTCTCTCTCTCTCTCTCTCTCTCTCTCTCTCTGTCGGTCTCTTTACTCTCTATTTAAGACCTCACACTAAAACAGGCAAGAAGCAAGCGATATTCCGCATAGACTATACCGGATGCGAACTATGCAGATAACCTAGCACTTCTTGCAAATGCACATCCACAGGCTGAATCCCTGCTACATAGTCTGGAGAACGTAACAGGGAACATCGGCTTCTATATGAACTCCCATCAAAATATTCGCGTGTTTAAAAAGAAAGGGAACATCTTCATATTCGAAGGTAAGCATCTGAAGTCAGTAGATCAATTCATGTATCAAGGTAGTAATATCACATCCACAGAAAGCGATTTTAATGCACGCATGGGAAAGTCATGGTCTGCTACAAACAGGTTATCAGTTATATGGAAATCAGATTTCAGTGACAAGTTAAAGGGACAATTCTTCCAAGCCGTACTTGTATCAGTGCTACTTTATGGCTGCACCACTTGGACATTAACGAAGCGCCTGGAAAATAAACTCGATGGGAACTGCCAAAGTAATACTGCGTGCGATCTTGAACATATTGTAGAAACAACACTCCACAATAAAGCAGCTATGAGGTCACCTGTCCCCTTTCAAACAAACCATCCGAGTAAGATGAACAAGAGCAAGAATGAACTCACAAGCGACGCGCTTCTATGGAAACCAGCGCGTGGACATATCAGTGCAGACCGTCCAGCAAAGACTAATATAGGCCAGATCTGTGCGGACAGTGGGTGAATGATAGGGACTATTGGGGTGATATTCCTACTTCTAGATGATATATATGCATACTTAATACATATATATATATTGATGCATATATAACAACTTACTATATATGTGTGTGTATATACACACACACACACACACACACACACTCATATATATATATATATATATATATTCGTGTGTGGATTTGTGTGTGTGCGAATGTGTGTGTATTTGTGTGATTGTGTGTGTCATGTTCATTTTAAGTAGAGTTTACAGGTTTGACTTCTAGGTTTTCCTTCTTGTCTGGTTACAATATCAAGATTATATATATATACTAGACAAAACGTGACCCGTTGGGTCACCCATTAAGCTCTCGCTAGATGATTAGGGAAAAGAGTAGGATCTGCCAAAATATCATCTGCTTTTCATTTTTAAAAACGAATTAAAATTTATTAAATTGATTATTTAAGGTCAAATTTTGTCTAATTCGAAAAGTAGTAACATAATGAGCATCAGTAAAAAGCAAAATAATATTACACACATAATTTATTTTTGATATATTTAAAACGTTTTTTTCGTCCATTTTGATCAAGATGCCTGCCAAGAGGCTACTTAAAATCCGTTTTTACAAAATAAATTGTAACTTTTGCAATTGAAAAAATTCACACTGGATTGTCCAATCTAACACATATCCTAGTAGATAAAGGAGTTAGATTAAGACAGTTCTAAAAGCCAGTTATCTCTAGACTGCAGGTTCAACCATCGTCAGGGACAGCAGTAACATATAATAATAATTAACACAGCTTAACACCTGTACCCCAGCTATGGTTAGTGGAATGAGAACAGGATACCCCCGTGGGTTCAAAGTTCCGTGATGGCTCCCAATTACAAGAAGGTTCCCGAGTCCGACAAGAAATACCTGAAGAAGGCCGGAGGACATCAGCCGAAACTTTGTACAGATAACAATGAAGACGAGGACAATAGTCTGAATAATACAAATAATGGTAATCTTTGCGGAGTTCCGTCCTGGCTTCCTGCATCCGAAGCGGTATCACTGAAAAAAAAAACAAAAAAAACAACTTAGGGCATTTTCCACTGAAAACCCAACCCTAACTCTAAACCCCCCTAGTTAAATTAACTGTTTTATTACAAAGTTCTGTTTTTTTGGGGGTCACCCTGTATACAGGGTGACTCAGAAAAAACAGAGCCCAAATTATTTATGTATTTTCCATTAAACTAAACCTAAACCCCAACCCAACCCCTAAACCCTAAACCCTAGTTGTTTTGTTTTCACGCTGCTTCCGCTACGGACTTCAATCGTAGCTGGTGTTTTGTTTTGTTTTTTTTTGTTTTTTTTTCAGCAGTCACCGCAAGCATGTTTGAGGCAAGAGGCCATGACGGAACTCCGCAAAGATTACAATTATTTGTATTATTCAGACTGTAATATCGGAGTGGATATATTTGATTGATACTATTTTCTGCATAAATAAAAAGACTAAAGACAGAGTTTATTTTTTAAAGCCATACGTAATAAAAACAACCTTAATCCCCTAAAACCGTAACCCAATTCGCAAAATGTTAATTCATAGACTGTAGTTAAACTGTCATTGGGTACCAGCAAAAAAATTTCCGTTTAATTTTCCAACCTAAGTCAGAAGTCAGTCCTACATTCTATGAATTAATATTTTGCGAATTGGGTTACGGTTTTAGGGATTAAGGTTGTTTTTAATTACGTATTGCTTTAAAATAAACAACAAAAAACCCAAATTACTATACATTTAATTAACCATTGAAATTAATTATTGAATCTATTATTGAGACAGTTGTTTGTGTTAATATAGCAATGTATAATTTCAATTAAACTTAGTTAAAAAATATTTTTCAACATAAAATTTATAGTAATTTGTGTTTTTTGTTGTTTATTTTTTAAGCAATACGTAATTAAAAACAACCTTAATCCCCTAATACCGTAACCAAATTCGCAAAATGTTAATTCATAGACTGCAGTTAAACTGTCATTTGGTACCAGCAAAAAAACTTCCGTTTTAATTTTACCGACCTAAATAAGAAGTCAGTCTAGTTTGTTTTAGTTTTAACTAAAACAAATTTTTAAGCCCGAAGAAAACTTTCACTTAAACAGTCAATGTTTGCTCATTTGAATTCCATAATATTTAAATATATAACTTTTTTTTTTTACCCAACATGAAATATTTTTAAAGTAAGTTTAATATGAATTAATAATTAAAGTAATTTAAAAAATCTATTTTAAAGCATGATTTCAATTTCGTAAAATTTACGCTCAACTAAAATTGAAATCATGCCGTAAAAAAATACTTTTGTTTATATATTAAAACAAACCAAAACGTTTGCTCATTTGCCTGGAGAAAGGGAAGTGAGCGAATCTACGGGGGTTAGGGGGGGTGAGGTGATCCCCCTGGCTGCTGGATTTTTTACTCTTTTTTTTCCCTCTGCTTAACTGACAGATAGAAAGTGGGAGGAGAGTTAACTTAACTGACGAACGGAGGTGGGAAGAGAGACAGGAGTCTCTAAGACAGGGATTGGTCGGTCGTTGACTTAATTGCTAATTACGCCTGATTAAAGCCAATAAACTGAATTTTTTTTCATACACTTTGTAGTGCTAACACCAAGGAATATCTAAGTATAAATATTGTGTCCATAACATAAATAGAAAAAATCCTTTAGCTGGAGAAGGTTGATAAACCCAGCTTTAGTATAATATAATATATATATATATATATATATATAATATATATATATATATATATATATAGAGAGAGAGAGAGAGAGAGAAGAGAGAGAGAGAGATAAATACAGTCATATACATAGCCTATACCCATATGTACAAATATATATATATATATACATATATACATATATACATATTTACTTAGATATCTGCACACACACACACACACACACACACACATATATATATATATATATGAATTTATAGATATATATTTATAAAATATATATATATGTGTGTGTTTGTGAATATTTGCTTGTGTAGACACAGGTACGTTCACATACAAACTCTCTCTCTCTCTCTCTCTCTCTCTCTCTCTCTCTCTCTCTCTCTCTCTCACACACACACACACACACACACACACACACACACACATATATATATGTATATATGCAATAATAAGCATTTTTTAATATTCAAGCAACTCATATATCTGTGCATCTATTCACATTATTATAAACAATGTAGAGAATATATACTTTTGATGGAATATCTAACGAATTGTAACAACTCGGGAAAAACATCAATCTTAAGGAAATTCACTATTTTCTTCTGGCAAAGAAAACAGATTATGTAAACGAAACTTGACTGATATATGTCTATTTTGTTAAAATAGAATCAGCAAAAGTAAATGGAAAGAACGGAACAAGCAGAAGAGAAGAGAAAAATCCACCGCTACTTTTAAACGTCAATTGTATCAGATAATGAGAGAGACAGATTGACAGACAGACAGACAGACAAAGAAAGAGAAACAGACACAGAGAGACAGAGACAGAGACAGAGACAGAAACCAGGGGTTGTCAGTGACCGTAGTGTAATTCTGAAAAAAGTACGTGAAATTTTAAATGTTGCTATATCTGCAAATTCATAGTTCAAGAGAAATTGCGACAACATAATTGATATTCTCATGCCTAAATTAGATACATGAAAATAGATTAAATTGAATAAATAAAATATTTACTAGTTTATTTGCTTTATATAATAATTTCCCCATATCAGATCCAGACGTCGAGATATAATGCTTTAAAAAGATAAAATCATTTATTTTTCCCGAGGGTTAGCTTCGATTAAAGAGTATTTTTCACATCTTCCATCATAATGTTTAAATGCCATATGTAAACGCTATTTTCTTAGTGTGTTCTCCGGCAGAAGTTTATGCCTCTCTGCGATACTTTTTCTTCTGTTAAATGAACTTTTATCTGAGGATTATTTTGCATTGATCCCGGCTCGCATCTGACAAATGTTTTATTGTATCCAAACGTAAAAAAAGGAATGTCATACTATATTTGAAAATGCTTACTTTATTTATTTATATGGCCATTATGTAAGAATAATACTGTTAAAAAAATAACAACTTTTTTCTCTTTCTCGTAAAGCTTCTGTAGACTTAACTAGTTTCTTACGAATTCTACCCACGTATATTTTTAAAATCGTTAATAAAAATCTTTATTCTATGTCAAGAAATATACGTTATAACATATGGATTGAACGCTTAGGGATTGTATAATTTGAAATCATGTTTCTCTATTAACTCAGGGTAGGGTAGGAGCCTTGTCTGTGAAACTGGGGCTAATTTGTTGGGAGTTCAGGAATTTTTATGTTTTGTCGCGTTTAAGAATTTCTGTGATTTTGCATGTTCGTGTATTTTTGGCATTTGTTATCAATTGTCTGTATTCTTGAGTTACGTTATTTGCGATGGCTGGCATGGAAAAATCTGGGCCTATGTTTTATGGTCTTTAAATTCACAATGACCGCTGATTTCCATAATCGGCGTAAACTCTTACAGTATGTGGGCTTAAGTAGCGAGCTGTGGCTGAAGTTCAATTTATGATTGAAATCCATAATGAGCGGAAAGATTTGAGATCTACCGTATCATCGGAGACACTACCCTCCCTTACCTGTGTCTTACACCTTCCAGCGCATCCACCCACCGTTTTATTACACACGAACACACATACACACACACACACACACACACACACATAATATATATATATATATATATATATATATATATATAGCAATTATATTTTTTAAAATCTGATGAAATTTCATTAATTTACAGTTCATATCAATTGATTGAAATTATTTGTTTTATCTATTTCATTCCTCAAATTTTAATTACATTTCCTTGGATTTTACCCAACCTCTTATTCCCTATATATATATATATATATATATATATATATATATATATATAAGTATAGATAAAAGGATATGAAAACACCACAAAATGCTGTTAAAGTGAAAACATTTTATAACATATTCATAGCTAATATTGAACAATATTTCGATTTTATAAAACTCATCTTCAGAGCTTGCTTATACTCCGTACTATTTAGAGCGGAGACAAAAGTCATATTACTTTTGTCTCCGCTCTTAGCTATGAATATGTTATAAAATGTTTTCACTTTAACAGCATATTGTGTTGTTTTCATATCCTTTTATCTATACTCATACCGTCGGATTCATTTCCTTTCTTTTAACTATATATATATATATATATATATATATATATATATATATATATATATATATATATATATATATTCGAGGTATCGAAACCTGAAACAAAAACTTAGTCTATTTTTTGCTTAAATTAGGGTAAAAAAAATACATTTTTCATCGTGGGACTTGTTTTCCTGTCAGCACGTATCAAAGGTCAATATGGTATTATATTACAGCCTAACTTCCAATGCACATAATAAACGCGTGCAACTCTTCCAACTGTCACCAGACCTATTTAAAATCTTGGCTATCAAAATAGATAAACCTTCAGAAATATATTTTTTTTGTATGTCAAATAACAACCTAGAAATATCGTATATTTGTTTTTCTGTTGTTATTTTTTTAATCAAATTGGGCCATACATATACATTGTATATGTATGACCCAATTTGATTAAAAAATAACAAAAAAAAACAAATATCTGATATTTCTAGGTTATTATTTAATATACAAAGAAAATATCAATAATTTATCATTTTTGTTTGTATAATATACAAACAAAAATGATAAATTATTGATTTATTGTTTAATTGATTTGTTTTTACAGTATATCAACCCGTTTTAGGTCACTTAATGCCAAATCAAGTTCCCTT
Source organism: Doryteuthis pealeii (assembly GCA_023376005.1). Lineage (NCBI taxonomy): Eukaryota > Metazoa > Mollusca > Cephalopoda > Myopsida > Loliginidae > Doryteuthis > Doryteuthis pealeii. Next base: position 100,707,869 of record CM042155.1, read on the forward strand.
GATTATCGTTTTCTTACCGTACCTACTTTTGCATAAATGGTTACGCATCTAAGTCATGAACAGTCTCCTCGCTGCTTAACTTCAGTGATTAATACATTATTTAGAACACTTTAAAGTTTTTAATGCCCAGAATAGGACGGAATAAATGAGAGAGTATACTAACAGTTTAATAAAAGGGTTAAAATTATTATTTAATTGAATTAAACGATGAAGATTATTTTGTAATTCCCAATATTTCCCTGGGTTTAAATAGAATAAAGGAAAGAGCAATAAAAACGAGTAAATTATTGAGACTTAAGTTTATTCGTAGTGTTGCAACTAAGTTGTGTGCGCGCGTGCGTGTGTGTGTGTGTGTGTGTGTGTGTGTGTGTGAGTGTGAGTGAGTGAGTGTGTGAGTTAGAGATAGATAGATAGAGAGAGGGAGAGAGAGAGGGGGAGGAAGGGAGGGAGGAAGGGAGTAAGAAAGAGATTTTCTCTGGCTAAAAATTGTTGGTTTAACTACTAAGCTCCATCTTCTTTCTGACTTTCACTTCCAGAAGCGTTTTCTTTTACTTTCGTCCGGTCAAAGCATTTGGGGGGGAGGAATTACTATTTATTCTATATTCATTTTATTTTATGATTTTTTTATTTTGTTTTATTGTTATTATTTTTATTTTTATTCATTTTTCACTCGACACATTTTCGATTAAAATTCTACTTCTCGAAAGGATGTAGATAAATTTTACATTTTTAATGAGGTAGATATGATTTAATACTATAATAAAGTTTTCGGATTTTTCAAATTTAGTCTATATTAAAGAATAGTTTAAAATGATTAAAGCTATTAATAGATTTTTATGAAAAAAGAAAATAAATAATTTTGAAAAATTTTTGCACCAGATATTTTTCATGGCCAAAACACGTCAAAGTTTATATTTGAATAAATAACATTTTTTTTAAATTCTGTTAGTTTTATTGCAATTGGCATTGCAAGATTAAAGGCAAATGTTAAGATCTCTTAGTAAAGACGTTAAAATAATATTGATTAATTTTTCATGGATAAATATCTTTATTGTTTCTTTTTTTTTTCAAAATATCGTAAAATATGTTCAAGTCAGCCAATTCCTCTCCTCACCTATTTAAGTTGAGGAAAGGAATTGGCTGACTTGAACATATTTTAAGAAAATCTTCTTAAAATAAAATATATAAGAAATAAATTCCTCTATTAAGGAAAACACAATTTCATCTAATCTTACTTTTAAGTATTTCTGCATACAATAAACGCATATACATATTTCAAGCGTTTTTGTAATATGTCACCTTTTTTAGAATGTCCATGTATTAAGCATTCATATTTTTATATATTTCTTTTACACAAAAAGGAACAACTAGATATGAAATACCGTTTTATGATATTATATTAAAGATTACATTTATTTATCATTTTCTAACAAATAAATCCTTTAAAATATTAATTTTATTCATATCCAACTCAGAATGTCTTTTAATGTGTATAAGATATTTCTGATAAAATGATGCTTTAAAGTTTCCACTATTTCAATTTATGTTTTACATTATGTATTCATGAACGGGTTATCCATTTTTGAATGGATTATTATTTGTTTGCTCCTGATGCCTCTTTATCATTTTATAGACTTTTATTTCTCACCAACATTTAAAATTATTTCATGCCTGTCTTCCGCTATTCACCTTTTCCTATTGCATATTGGCGCGGGAGCGTTTTATTGCATGTTTTCTAAATGGCATTTTGCCACTGAAAAGCTGAAAGGCAGAAAAATGCAGAACGTTTTGCTTCGTTCACTGAATAGACATGCAACCGCTGACAGGTTAATTCAGCAAGCGGCTTTTAAAATTTGTGTTCTTCTGTCAGCCTGATTGCTAGGTTCCCCCAGATCAGTCGAACCGGACAATCGCATAACTGTGACATTGGCTTAACTCTTTCTGGCTATAGATCGATGGTCTTGGCAATGGCCACTAGAATCACACTGTCCAAAAGGTAATTTTTATTGGTTTATTGATTTAGACCATTAAAGGTAGTAGAAAGACAGTACGCAGGGAGATGAATTAAGGTGTGTAAGGGTCAGATAACATAGTCAGAACATAATACATAAAGAAAAGTTTAAAATAATGATGTTGCCGAAAAAGACGAAACTAAAAATTCTTATTGCAAGGTAATCAGGACACTTTTCACTTTGAAAAAAAAATGATTTGCCTTAATATCAGCTGGTTATTTTTACAGTGTTCAGGGAGCATTGGGCAGCAACCATAATCTATTTATTTCGATGGCTGACGCAGATCCTCATGATACAAGTTATTCTTCTCCATGATTCCAGTCATCCATTCTATCTGTCATCACGTATATGAATGAAGAAGGGTCCAAGTTTTTAAATGATGCGTTTTGTGCGTCAATACCTCCAACCTACGGAGAAAAATAACCAAATAGAAATATGACAAATTTATCCCGATATATATATATATATATATATATATATATATATATATATATATGTGTATATATATATATATATATATATATATATATATATATATATATATATATATAGCAGGGCTTATGTTGTAAATAAATGATAATTCTGTAACACTGATTTCCAGTTATAAGTAATATTAGCTACAAATGAGTGTAGAAAGCGTACAAAGTCAATGCAATGCTTGATATGAACTGTTATCCACTGGAAACAATTCAATTTCAACAATTCTGTTGTCTTGATTGTCTCAATTCTTCTGATTTTCACTTCCTCGAGTCTTTTTACTAAGTATTTGGAACATTGCAAGTGTAACTACTAAAATTGGTGTCACTATCATGCTCATATTCCACAGTTTTTTCTATTATCTACAATGGTGCATATATTTATCTATCTTTTCATTTTCTTTAATCTGCCCTCTGTGTTCTGCTGAAACTGCAAAATCTACCGCTCTAATCACTTTTCGGTCTGTTCTTATGGTTGGTATATGGTGATCCGACTTTATCTCAAAGTTTCAGAGAATTTTATGGGTTTCATTATCAAGAATAGATTCTGTTTTATGCATATACATTTTTTTTGTATGGTTAAAATTTAGTTGTTTTTTTTATAATTCCTAGTTGATCATCTTTCCAACCCAGTCGTGTCTAGGTTTATATTTTCGCTGTGATAGTTTGCTGCTTTCGCTTAATACATGGTTTATATTCTCATCTCTGTCACCACACACTCTAAATTTGCTATTCTGTTGTGTCTTATCAACTTTTGCTTTCATATAATTTGTTCTTATGGCAAATGTTCACTAAAAAGTTGAAAACAAATCCTTTTGTTATTGAAATTCTTGTAACGATCTTGATAAAATTTTCTGTAAGATTGGGAAAATTTGAAATCCTAACGGGAAGAAACATTTCAGAAAAAATATCATTCATGTCTGGAAGAATAAACAGTGCTAGCCCTTTGAAGAGTCTTTTTGTCACTTGATACCATGTAAATGTTCCCAGAATATATTGAATTGTTTAAAAGGATGACATTTTTACATAAAAAGAAGCACAACGTAATTCTAATATAAACTGTTTTCCATACCGGAAAAAGTTACGGAACAAAATGGAATTTATTTTTTATCAGTTTTGAAATAGAAGAATGTTCTTCCCAATATAATTAGGGCAAAGTGCCATCCAGGATTTGAACCGTTCACTAATTCCACTTCCTATGGTCATAGCCATTCAGCTAAGCACGCTTCCTTTATCTAAAGTGTAAAATGCTCTTGTGTAAATTGTTTGGCGCCAAAGAATTTCAACGGATTACTGATGAGAGCTATGATCGATTTCACATTGCGTTCGGAGTCAGAATGCAGACTTCAAATTGGCAAGATATTATATTTCGCACTTTCAGTAGCGCTTTATTTTATACTGATGCCTCTGTGCAGACTGCTTAGCCGAGTGGATGCTTAAAATTATGCATCAGAAACAATGAAAGCATTCATCTTTCAAATAAATGGCTTCTAATGCCTTAGTCGTTTGTTTATTTCATATCTCCGAGATAATTAGGATGTTTCCCCACCATAACACCTTATTTCTGCAAACTATTTTTGAGGAGGGAGGCCATCTGATTCTCCAAGGAGTGTCCAGTGGTTTCTTTGATAACAAAGGTGAGAGGGTAAGGATCAGAAGGTCAGGATATAAATCCCCACTCACAGTCACTGTTCTGCTTAAAGTATGAATGGCCTGTCAGGAAAGACGATTGTCAATTCCAGGAGGAAAAGATGAGAGGAAAAAAAGGATGGTGCCAGAGATTTTGGTTTGTTGATATCAATGTTAGATTCTATTTCTTAGATATACTATTTTCCTTTCACGCTATCTGTCGATCTCCCTCTTTTTGGTTTTGTCGCTGCATCCTTATATTCTCTGTTCAGTTTGAGGTGCTTCAAAAAATATCTCGGTGGAATTGTTATGCCTACGAAATGATTTGATTTTCCACAATAACGCTATTAACAGCTCAAAAGCTGGTTAGCTTAACTTAGCGAATATAATCTTATTGAAACATGCTACCGGTTTGATCTGGTTTCTCCAGCATTAATGATGACATTCGTGTTGGAGCTGTATCAATGTAAACCTATTTGGTTAAATATCGATGGTAGAAATATATTTCCCACAGACACATTTCATGAACAATGATTTTTGTTTTTGTTTTCGGAAAATGATCAGAATCCTCGTTTAACCTCATATCTGATTCTCTTCAGAGATAAATTACTTTTAATATCTACCAACCTTTCTGTATATTTGAATACTTTACTCATCATCTATATCTATCTACCAATCTCAGTTTGTTCATATATATATATATATATATATATATATATATATATATATATTAATATATATATATATATACACATATATATATACATATATATATATATGTGAGTGTGTGTGTGTGTGTGTCTGTGTTTGTTTATTTGTTTATATCTATATATCTATGGATCTATCTCAAACTGACCATATTTATATATTAATCGGTCAATCTCTCTCAGACTGCTCATATCTCTAATAAAATCGTTCCTTTTCTATATATTGTATTCACTGTTAATCTATTTCAATACGTTTCCATCCATCTCTCTATCACCACACACATACATCAAACCGTTATTAACTCTATGTTATTTATATATAGATATATATTAATGTTGGTAAGATTGTGTGCTATATTTATAAGTAAATATTGATCAATATCGTTGATAGATCATGTCTATTTATGTTAGGTAGCGTGGGCAATCAACGGCCTTTAGTTAGAGACAGTTTCTCTCTTGTTCAATTTTCAAACCAAGATTTAGATTTTTAAAATTTAAAAGTTTTTGTCGAGAAAGTAATCATGCTAGTCATTCTACCCCATCATTTTAAAGTTGGCCTTTTCGTGTTTGTAATTAAAAACAAAATATTGCTTCCCGAAGTGTAAGTATGTCTAATTTATCAAATAAATTTATTCATCCTACTTTTTTTACTTTTATCAAAAACTTCGCCATCGACATCCATTGAAACAGAAAACTTCATCTCATGATATACATATAGATATAAAGTGATTAAAACTTTCGTCATACAACATGAGTTTGTTTAGGTTAGATATCCGCATGTTTCGATTTAGAAAACTGCTCGACAGCAATTGGAGAAATTCATAAATTGAATTTCATCACCTTACTTTTTCTCATGGCGCCATGGCCTATCCAGGAAAAGTAAAATGGTGGTTCTCTGCCAAGACTCAGGAAATACGATTGCATTTCGCCCATAAATTCTATGACATTTCTCAAAAGAAAAAATAACATATTGGAATCACTGAATTTGCAGATGGGAAATTTGAATGACAGTTCTGAAATAAAAGTAAAGTATTTCGTAGATGATATGTAAATTTACGTTTGTTTCAATGAATATAAAATATGAATTATAATTCCATTAAAAATAGCGGTTTATTTGGTTGCTGTTGTATGCATAATGCATAACAAAATAAAATGGAAATAAAACAAATGTATGTCCTCGTGAATCCAACAGTTTGTATAAGCTTATAGTTGCTCTTTTTAATGTAGACACTGGTCGGAAAAGACCAAAGTTTAATCTTTTATAGATTATTCATTTATTTATTCATTTATTTACAATAAACCTGCATTGAAAATACAGTGACAGTTACTTTGTAAATAAATTATGATTGGTTTTCAAACTGAATTTTACTGTGTAAATATAAACAAGAAGAGGGAAGCACTGAAAACATTATTCATGCCCCCACATTTCAATTGAAAGAGAAGATATTGAATCAATACATGAGGCATGATATAAGATTATATAGACTGAAATTTTAATTTTTTTTTAATTCTCAAAATTCAAGATCTGCGTAGAGTTTAGCAACTTATATGATAAGGTAATAGTTTTTCAAGAATTCAGAGTTAATTCTCAATACCTTTTGAGCATAGGTTTTTGTAAAAGAAAAACACAAAAATGAAAGAATTGGGGTAGTGGAGCAATCGCCTGCTCACCGGAATATGTGACTTTTCCTCGTTTAGGTAAATATAATATTTCATCTCAACGATACGAGTTGAAGACGTAAAAGACATTTAAAAATAATACGAGGGCGCAAAAGAAGAATTTCAGATGTACATTGACCAATGGCAAGCTTACTGGATCAAATAAGCTAAATCACAGGGGGGGGGGTGAAGAAAATTGTTTCTAGAGCGAATATAATAAAATGTATAAAGTTTCAGGCTTACTGCCAAATCCCATTAAAAGCAGCGGTTCCTACAAGGTCACCGAAGTTATGTAGTGACGAGCCTGTTCAGTACTTAGATGGATGAATATTTAAGCAACTGTAGGTACTGTAAGAAACCAAATATAAAAATGACTTACTTCTGTATTAGATAAACCGAAAAGGGTTGATGTCCAGAAAATCAAAACAAATAAGTAAATAAAAAATAAAAATACACGCACAAACTTTTTTTAGTACGAAGACCTTTAACGAATGAATTATCACCAGGTGAGTTATACTATTGCTGACCCAAAAATATGGTATCATTGAACTTAGGTTATATTTACGTAGCATTTTTAATTAGCAGTAATTAAGCTTATATAAGAGGCAAAACATTTTTCTTTAATAACTAAACACTTTGGATTCATAAGATATCACATAAACAAACCAAAATTAAATTATTTAAGCTAATGGTATAATTTCTTTCCAGGACACACCTGATGAAAGGATAGATTGCTAAAACAAAGAACTGTGAATGAAAACAATGGAAAGTGTCGTAAAACTCATTCAAGATGGCAATCCACAGTGGAGTTGGTTGTTCCCAGTGACCACTATCTAAAGCTTGGTGTAATTATAAAAAGCTAGGATGGTTAAAATATACGTTACATTGTAATATGATAACAATACCGTAGTATGACACTTCTCTCGTGTTTTGTCGTATATATATATATATATATATTCGTGTTTTGTCGTTAATATATATATATTCTCCAAACACACACACACACACACACACACACACACACACACACACACACACATATATATATATATATATATATATATATATATATATATATATAAAGGAATGCAGTGGTATGTACGTATCGTCCTATAACTCAGAAAAGAGATGTCATTCAAGACTGACATCTCGCATTTACCTTAATATATTTATAATAAAGAAAAGTACAAAATATGGTTTTGATTTTTACTGATTAAGCGATACAATTTAATAATTACAAATCAATTTGTGGAGCTCTTCATAGTTCTCCGTAAACCAGTCGAAAAAGCACGTGTACCAATGGTGAACTTACAAATAAACTTCCTCCACTCATTATACAACGGGTCATTTATTCCTCGCTCCTTTTTGTCCTGTTTCATTAGTAATATATAGATCATTCTGTGTTTTCGCTCGGTTAGTATTAAAAAATTCTGGCTCGGTGGAATGTGCGTGTCCAACATGAGTCAGCCTGTGCTTTTTTTTTTTTTTAATTTGGAACACGTGATAAAGGGCAATTTCCAAAAATGTTCCAAACTGCGACGTTGCGTACCATGGTGTTCTGTAGTGCTAATATAAATGAGCAAAACATTGCATTCAGAATTAGGGTACTCGGGATGGGCGTGGGCGGTCTACACTAGAATTGGAAATTGACAGAGCCGTTAAAGTGTTCCATTATAATTTGGTAGCTTACGCGATTGTTTGATACGCCTCAGAGTAAAAATGCGTCCGTGTGAAGTCCCTCGTTACCAGCATTCTTAAGAACAGATTTTGTAGCAGTAGTAGAAATGCCAAGCTCTTAAAACAGTCCCGAATCACAATTGACGTCGAAAGAGTGAAAAAATAATAAAATCCCTGTCACCGAATAGGCAGCACAAGAACTCCTCAACCAGGCCCCCTACTCGTAGATCCCGTAGTCTAGGTGACATTTAGTTGTCGGCAAAACTACGCCGGTGCCAAAGTTGCTTATTTCCGCAAAATGTGATTCCAAAGAGACCAATTTATGAATTCAACAATGCACATATGCGAAAAATCAATACTTTACAACTAGCACGATTCTCATTCAAGAAATCGCCCTTAGACGAGCCTTTAACATCCCCGTCAATATTATGAGTTTCGGACGAACCATAGGATGTTACGTCAGAAAGAAACGGCCATCTAAACATCTGTACAATTACGTCCTGTATTCTCAATAATATGCTACAAAATAAAAATACGTTTTACCGAAAAGGCTCAAATAAAGCTCAAAGAAAAAAATGCCACACCAATAGCTAATTTGAATCTGCACCGTTCTCCGCTAATAAGACAAACAATTCCTTCTTCGTTCTTGGTTCCAATTTCGTTAGTTATGCACAGATAATTTGGTGTTTTATTTCAGTTAGTATCACCACATTACTGGCGGTGTATATTAAAATATCACACAGATTCCATAGGATTCCATCGAGCATTTTATATAACTTACTTAATTGAAAAAAAAAAAATTTTATAACTAAGAAAAAAATTACGAAAATGTTACAAATACAGGAGTAATTTTTCTTTGTTTTCTTAATACTGTTTAAAAAAAAACAGAAATCGTAATACGAAACACATTTCACATTTTTACACTGTAAAAAAATACATTTATCACAGAAACTCAACAAGGAATTAAGAACTCACCTTTTAAAAAAATAAAATTA
>CM042155.1:100719523-100779682 GCA_023376005.1 Doryteuthis pealeii
AGGATTTATTTTTCATACTCTTGGAGAAAGGGAGAATTCCAAGTATTTGAATATACTGGGAGTGGACATTACAAATAAACAGAGATGAAAGAAAAGTGAGAAAAGAGTACCCCATAAGAATAAGAAAACTTGAAAAAATAAGAAGATCTGGACATAGCTAAGAAGGGAATAACTCAAGACAGAAACTGAATCTTTCATAATTGCAGCACCAGATTTTGACAAAGAATAGACTATATCAAGGCAAAAGTATTTATTATGTAGCAGAATAGCAAGCACAGAATGCGTGGGTACAAAGACGAAACGGTTAATCATATAATAAGCCAATGCAGCAAACTAGCACAGACGAGACACGGCTTGATAGGAAATGTGATCCACTGGGAATTATGCAAGATATTAAACTTTCACCATATTCCTAAATAGTATATGCACACACTGGGATCAGTCCTAGTTGATGCCCCTTCAACGGTCATCAGGGTTTTGGAAAAAAAATCTAGTCTTGCAAACAACAGCATTGTTAAAATCGACTTGAATATTCAGAAGATTCCTTGAAACCTGAGGTGATTTGCTGTCACTCAGCCTCCAGTGAAAAATCACTAGCTCACGCTGGTGCAAAAAACCTCAAGGAAGGAAATAATAATAATAATAATAATAATAATAATAATAATAATAATAATAATAATAATAATAATAATTACCATCCCTAAGTAATATAGAATGGAAAAGAGTCAAGATAGAAACTGAAAAGGTAAACAAAATATTAGTGAATATCCCAACAGACAGTATCACTGACCTAAATGACCTTATTTATATAGGAGCAAAATTAGTCTGTGATAGAATTGGTGTAACCCAAAGGAAAAAAAACAGAAACACAAAAACTGGCTGGGATATTAGACTGGAACGACAAATAAAAAAGATGCAACAACAAACAAAAACATTAAAGAAAAACACTAATACACATTCAACTAAGAATTCAAAAAAGACAACAGCAAATTAAGTTGGAAGAAGTAAGTCAAAAATATTAGCTATAGAAGGAAGACTTAAACGATAGCGAGATAGAACAAAACAGTACAAATAAAATAGGACCTTCCAAAACAATGAAAATAAATTTTACGAACAAATTGGTGGAACAAAAACAAATGCTGTTGAACATCCAGAATTCAGTAGAAGCAAAACTTTTTTGGAATAATATATGAGAGAAAAAAGAACATAACAAAGCATGAAAATGGATAAGCGATATTAAAAATGAACTGAATGAAATCGAGGAATGAAATTAAGTATAATTATGTGTATGCTTGCTACAGGGCCCCGTAGCAAGCATACACATAATTATACTTAGATCAACACTAAAGAAAATAACAAACTGGAAAACACCAGGCCATGATGGCATACACGGATTTTGGTTCAATAAATTAACTTCAATCTACCAGAGATTGGCCCAACAACTCAACAGATGCTTACAGGAATCGGATATACCTGAATGGATGACAAAAATATCCCTTGCAATTACAGACCCATAACGTGTCTGCCCATGATGCGGAAAATATTGACATCGGTAATTTATGAAGAAATATACTTTTTACTTAATTGGCGTAAACTTTTTCCAGAAGAACAGAACACATGAATTACTTCATGTGGATCAACACATCCTTAAAGAAGTTAAAAATAGGCGAAAAAATATTACAATGGCATGGATTGATTACAGAAATTTTATGACATGGTCCCACATACTTGGATTTTAGAATGTCTAAAAATGTACAAAATATCTAACAACACCATAAACTTTATCAAAAAGGCCATGAAAAACTGGAGAGTCCCATTAAAAGTAGAAGGACAATCCCTGGCCGAAGTAAAAATCCAAAGAGGTATCTTTCAAGGAAACTCGCTATCATCACTACTATTTATTATAGCAATGATGCCACTCAATCATATATTCAAAAATGCACAGGGGGATACAAATTCACTAACTCCCAGGAAAAAATTAACCACCTTATGTACATGGATTGCATAAGAATTTTTGCAAAAAATGAAAATGAACTGGAAACCATGGTAAAACCATCAGAATATATAGCCAAGATACAGAGATGTAATTCGGAATCGAAAAATGTGCTATGCTAGTAATAAAAAAGGTGAAAAGAAAATTAATGGACGGAATACAACTGCCAAATCAGGATACTATAAAAACACTTGATGGAAAAGAAACTTACAACTACTTAGGAATTTTAGATATAAAAAACAAACAGAGATGAAAGAAAAAGTTAAAAAAAGAATACCTCAGAATAACAAGAAAGCTTTAGAAACCAAGCTCAACAGCAGAAATCTCACCAAAGGAATAAATACCAGGGCCATCTTCGTTATAAGATACTCAGAGATATTCTTAAAATGGACAAAAGAAGAACTCAGCTCGACCAAAGGACTCCAGCGGTTCCAGCAGATCACAGTGTGAAGCTGAAAAAAAATGAAAAGATGGATAAAATACCTGGACCTTGCCAGAGAATTGAAAAATGTATGGAATACGAGAGTGAAAGTGATAGCAATTGTAGTTGGTGCACTTGGAACGGTCCCAATAAACTTGGAAGAAAACTGGAGGAACTGGAAATCAGAGGAAGAATTGAGACCATCCAGACTATTGCATTGCTGCAATCGGCTAGAACACTCAGAAGAGTCCTGGAGACTTGAGGGGACTTGATGTCACTCAGCCTCCAGTGAAATACCATCAGCTAACGCTGATGTGAAAACTCAAAAGGAGTGAAAATAATAACAATAAACACTAGAAAAGATTTGACGCAATTGCTACAAAACTATTCTAGTAAGATCTTCCCAAAATGCCACACAAAGCAAATCGGTCTTCCCATCATGTGCCTAAAACTAATCCACGCCGCTCATGATGCGTTACACAAGAGTATATAAGGAAAACATAAACACACATAATTCACTTGGTGTAAATATCGCATGCGGAAGAAACTGAAAGTTACCAAGCGTCGTTGATTTTGTATTCGTTACCCTAAATTTAATATATATATATATATATATATATATATATATATATATATATATATATCGTGAGCTTTTTATCTTTTCAACCTGAGGGGGAATTCCTTTCTTTATGTTCCCATAGATTTAGCACATCGATCTTTTTCTTGGAAAAAATATTAATTTATTTTTTCTTGAATAATCCCTGACTAGAATCTTAATCAACTATCATCCAAATATCACAATATGACTATTCACTCGGGAATAGATTATTTCTAATATAAAATATCCGTTCTTTATCTTTATTATAGTTCTTTCTTTTTCTTTTTCTTTATTTCACTGTGCCAATGTAATTCTTTTTCTACGAAATACCGAAGAAATAAATTTGATAAGAAAAGATGATTATATCTTATAATATATCAAATATTCTGAGTGCAACGACCGATTTATTAGTATAATTCCTACCTTTTGTTAAATTAATTATACTTATTGACATTTCACACAAGTATTAACGAGTACTTTCACTAGACAGGGAATTGTATTATATCTTATGATTATTAGACATTAGGTTTATTTATACAGTTGTCTCGCTTCTGGTGATTCTTACTTAGGTTTCCAAATTGTAAGAACAAATTTCCAAACATTCTGGAATTTGGTAATTTATGTTTTCTAGATTTCTCTAGGTTCTCTCGGATTCCCGGCACATATATACCCACCAACAGTTAGATAAAGAAAGACGGGTATATTCTGCAACTGTTATAACGTAGCAATATTATTGATAAGTGATCCAAACAGGAACAAAAATAAATTTAAAAAAACGTGAAGATGCGTACGTCTGAAACTAACACATCACTCAATAAGTCCCGGCCTAACAAATAAAACAACCTTTTAGGCAAAATTTGACTTTATTCATCAACATAGTCTCCTTCTATGGTGATACACTGATTCCAACGCTTCTCTAACAAATCGATGCCTTTTTTGTAGAACGATTTGTCTTTGGTCTCAAAATGCGCCTCAGTTTCTGATATCATTTCTTCACTGGAGTCAAATCTCTTTCCCTGGAGCATTCTTTTGAGGTCTGCAAACAGTCAGTAGTTGCTGGGGGCCAGATCCGGAAAATGGGGGGTACCGAAGCTATTGGACGTGCAATTCATGGTTGCGATCGAATTGTGACACGGTGCATTGTCTTGGTGAAAGAGCACTTTTTTCTTCTTCATTTGTGACCGTTTTTTGGCGATTTACTCCTTCAAACGCACCAATAATGCTATATAATATTCGCTATTAAAAATGTTTTATATCAAAAGTCATTAACGTTCTCAGCAATTTCCTTTTAATATCTAATGGCTGAAGTAACGATAATATATTTAGCTCCGATATAAAACCCATTCTTCTTGATATTTGAAATAAATAATGCCAAAGCAGAAACTGCTGGAAGTGAATTTTATCTAACGATACAATTTTAGGTTAAGTAAGCGCACCCACATAGAAAGGCAACCAAATTGACAGATAAAAATGTTTGTGTGTATAGGTTTATTTTCTTTCTTTTTTGTTTGCATTCAATATGTTATCAGTACAGACTTTCACAATGTAAGCATTTAAATACTAGTGTTGATATTAAGTTCCCTCGAGTTTGCGCTGTGTTTGAATTAGAAAAAAAGTCCACCAATGATTTCTGCAAATAGAGAAGTACACATTCAGTTACAAGAATTACTGACACGATTGGTTAGATTTAGAAAAGCCCAGCAGCCTGGGAGTCAACATTTTAAATTAATGTTATGTTATATAAATATCCAGGGATTTTGAACGACCGAGAAGGGACAGTGATAAACAGCATTCGATTTTCTTCCTTTTATCTTCTATTGTATGCATGCACAATCGGCTGTCTCAAGTTTAACTGTCTATTACTCTCACTTTCATTATATTCACATTTATGATCTTTTCTTTTGAAAGTATTTCAAGCATCGTTGCTTCTAAAATCATATGTTTGAAAGATATAGTTATTTTACTTACGAAACAACTATGTTCACGAATATTGCCGTGTTGTGAAAGTCTTGCAGATTTTGCAGGATTGGTTCCAGGGACAGAATATAACACTGAATTGTATATACTGTATATTTTATATCTTTCATTTCATTTTCATTTTTTAAGTATTTCAAAATTCGGTGGTTGTGCAATCCTATGTTAGCAATATATATATATATATATATATATATATATATATATATATATATAATTATATATATATATATACTGCTTACGAAAAACGTTCAAGTATATTTATCGTGGTGTCGTTGGTGTTTTTGAAAACGTTGTGGACGTTGACCCTCAATACAAAATATTTTGAAATTGCGTATAAAAGTAAAGAAGTTGTAGACAGTAGATAGACATTTGTAGATTGTTCTATTAAAAATAATATGAAGTTATATGCAAAAATCGGAAGTAAATTTATATGTTCATGAATCTTTTTGAAAATAAATGCATTAAAGTTGAATGCATTTTTAAACGCGTACAGAAAATCAAGTAATTATCAAAGTGTCATAAAATGTTTTTCATGTATTGATAACTGAACGTATTTATCAAAGCGTTTCAATTATGGTCAACACACCCTTAAAGCACCGGTTCCTTCTAGATAATTGAGTTTAAGCAGCAATGAGCATGTTCAATCCACCGCAGATACTGCGTAAGGATTAAGACTTGATTCGACATTAAATAACTGTAAAACAAACGAACAAACATAAAACAACCAAACAATAAACCTTCCCGTATAAAAACTGTTCTTACTTAAAAAAAAAAAAAAATGCTGATGTAAAATTTCAATAAAATAACACCAGGACCACTCACTGATGAGTAAGACTTCAACCTTCAAAAGGTGTATCTTGGTTATGAAACTAAACTGCGTCCGATAATGAAGTTCCACATTTGTTTTGGAGTTTACATTTACGAGGCTGTTACTATTGCCGGGTAAATTTATTTTGTATATCTTTGAATATTGTGTATCAATTGGTTAGGATAATGTTTCATTATCAATGTTCATTTTCTTTTCAACTTATTGTGTTTTGTGGGTAAAGAGATGTAATGATCCCCTCCCCTAAAAGGGAGTTCCGAGTATGACACTAAATCACATTCTGTGGTAACAATCCACTTCTTTTGATCTGAGATGTGTGGAGTCACCCGTTCCTATCTATAACTTCCCTGTCATTTCTGGCTCTATGAACCAAATAGACCTTTTTTTGATAATATTCAAAATGGTTGCTATCTAAATCAATTCCTTGATGGTAGTCGTGACCTCGGTGAGCGCACTTTGAATATTTCTTCACTGAGACAAATTCGGCTGGTTAATTATAAGAGATGTCTTTTTTAACCTAAGTTATGGTCAGAGTTGTTACTGTCCTCTCTCTCTCTCTCTCTCTCTCTCTCTATATATAATATATATATATATATATATATATATATATATATATATGTATATGTATATATGGAAACCAAGCTGAATGTATTTTGGGGACAGCATCTAAATGAATGTATTTTGGGGACTTTGAATCCGTTTTGAAGTGTTGTTGATAATATGTTTTTCTTTAATGGTTTTGGAGTTGTTTGTGAGTATATTTCTGTTAAGACGTATTATTTTATTGTTTTTATTTTACATAATGTATCGAGTTAAGTTAATATTATACATCTTAGGATAATGCAGAGCTAGGGGTTGGTGGACTCGGTGCTGAAAATCCTAGGATCTCTTATTAAAAAAACAGGTCCTCTATTAAAGAATTTATTTTGTTGTTGTGGTTTAAACAAAATATTAAGAAATCATTTATATCTGTAGGGGTTACTAGATTTTATTCTATGCCTCATATATATATATATATATATATATATATATATATTAAATATCATAGTACATAAAGAGGACTCGATGTGTTACTGGGAGAATGTATTCATTTCAACATATAATAAATAAATAATAGATTAATACATTTCGTGTGAGTATATGTGTTTTTAGGATCGTCAGAAAGATTCATTTAACTGTTCATAATGTATTAAAAAGAAATAAACACAAAAACTTTTTTTTTATTATAAAGATTAGTCAGTAGATCTACCCACCCCAGATTCAGGCACATATACGTTTAAAAAGATACGAGTATATACAGTTATATATCTCTTTTCACAACAGTAGTATGATCTACACATACTCGTGTATATATATATATATATATATATATATATATATATATATATATATATATAATATATGCACAACCGCGTGTGTATGCTTCATTTATGCCTGTGTGAAATCCGTATAAGCACACTTTTTCCGTGTATATATATATATATATATATATATATATATATATATATATATATATATATATTGTTTCTGATTTCTTTCTTCCTACTATCTAGACTCCATTTCCCAGTGGAAATTACCAATATCAACACGGGATTATCTTCCATTATTTCTACGGTTTCTTTTACCTCCGAAAATCCTTTCGCATCGATCATATCCGGTACGAAGATTGTTTTCTACTTTTAATATTTTAGTCACGTTATAACAGGAACTATTCTACTCTTCTTATTGCAATTAATAAACACCAAGTTTTCAGATAAGGAAAATCTCTTCCGTAATCATCAAAAATGTCATACCTTTTCTAATAGCTTCTTAAGTAAATCCCCCAAGTTCAATATCTGTCAACTGATTTCTAGTTCTTGTACGAAAATGTAATAACTTGACTGACGAAATTTAACAATGAATAAAAAAGTCAGAGGAACTAAATTTTGAACGTGTAGCCTCATTTAATTACTCTTTTTTCAGCAATAATTGTGAAATACCAATGAATACACAAGAATGTTAAGATATAAAAAAGGGTGTAATGTATTCATATCATTTTGTAGAGATATCATTGTAGACTTAAAAGAATATTTCTAAACCATAATTCGACCTTACTATCTCATTCTAATTCTTGAGTGTTTTTAACACGAACATATCTACTAGTAGTCCATGACTATCCTGACAAATCATTTGAAGTTTAAAAATTAAATATAACTAAAAATAAGAAATAATACTTGAAACCAAACTCTGTAGCAGAATTTTCATAAAGTAATAAATACCAAGGTATTCTCCTTTATAAGCTACGCAATACCATTCTTAAAAAGACGATAGAGAAATCCAGACATATGCACCAGGGATCACGGTTGACGAAGGTGTACACATGAGGGATTATATAGACAGATTCCATATGTCATGAAAAGAAGGAGAATGGAGACGAACTTGGGGATTATGTGGATACAATGATTTAGGGACTGGAAGAATATTAAAAAAGAGTAAATAAATGCTGATTTTTTAGTCAGTAAAAGTAATATCAGCATAAATGATTAAAAAACTGACAGAAAAACAATAGTCATAAAATCGAGAAAAATAATTTTAAAAAACATCTATATAGATACTTCATGGGGGGGGGGGGCGTGGTGTAATGGTTAGAGTCGTAGGAAATGGACTGGTTGATCTGAGTTCAAATCCTGGACCAGACTGTTTGCAATTTCACAGAGCGCTATTACCTTTGCGAAAGGTATGGATCCAACTACTGCCCATCCAGCTATGGGTATATAGTAGGCCAGACTGGGCTCTTTCACTATGGCTAGGTAACCAGTCTAGAAGGAGGAAAACTTTGAATTCAAACTTGTTAAACTCCGCTTACCACTTCATTTAGCAAGAAGAAAAGGATGTTTCATATAGTGGATTTTGTCGTTTCATCACAACATATTGGAAATAAAAGGGATGAAAAAATGAACAAATCACTGGGCTTTGTTAGAGATTTTTTTATAAAAACTACCAGATAGAGATAATGTAAAAAATGAGTTATATATTGATTTTAATAAGCGTACACTGCAAAGTGACACATGAAGAGTGCATGGAATGTATGAATCTATCTGTCACCCTATATATGGTAAATAATAGGACAGCCTGGGCTATTTAAACTTGGTCAGCAATCGATCTTGGAGAAAGAAAACTGACTTCAAAACCAGTTTTACTTCACTCAAATAGTGACCTTGTGTCACATCCTGCACGCGGAAGAGGTTGACTACATTTAAACTACTTCCATTACACTCGCCGAACTTTTTGAAGGTTTGTGATTTTAAATCCATTGTATGTAACACAAATACATAGAAATGTTTTTTGTTTGTTTTGTTTTTTTGTATTTTCTCCAGAAAAAATAGTTAATACTTTTTATGCAAAGTAAAAGAAAATTTACACGAAACAAACAAAAGGAACAAGATGTTCATCTCTGAAGTTTCACTCAGACTACATATATTCCTGCCCCAAGGGACGGTAACCTACGGTATCGTCTTTGCAAGTCTATTGGAATTGATAATATTCCCGTGCTATTTCTGTTCCAGCATGGCATTTAATAGCTTATTATATGCAAATATATACATCAGTTTAGTTTGGTAGTTTAGTATATATATATATATATATATATATATATATATATATTATATATATATATATATATATAATGTGTATTTTTTGCGATGGCGGTTGGTTATAGCCTATAATATAGTCTATAACCAACCGTCATCGCAAAAAATACACACGTGCAATCGACTGCAATTAATCAATATCTTGATTAATCCAGTGGATTTAACCCTGAAGATCCTTATGATGAAACTTGAGTAGGTTATTACTGTGTACCATTATTGCAATAAATTTGCTCTACTCACGTATTGAGCACTTTATATTTGTTATATCGCTGTCTTATCATTGTGAAACTTGAATCAACTATGGTGACCATTTTCACCGGTAAGTTTCCTTTTCCACAAATACCGTAGATAGATAGATAGATAAATAGATAGATTCTAAAACGGTATATGAAGCTGCCCCCAAAATAGTGAAATATAAACAAAACTGAATTAAACACAGAATAACAACAATGATAATCATAAAAGATAGAAAAATAGAAATATTATATGATTTAAACCCCTCTCCTACAGAAAAACTGTTAAAACAAACATGGGGACATTTTTTTTTCTCCAATTACTGAAAAAACACATGGAAAAATCCCCTTAACTGAACAAATGCTTTGATAAAAAGATATTTCAAAATTACTTTTTGTTGGAGGAACAATATAAAAAAATTGTCATCAATTATAATTTTAAAATATTAAACGGAGAGGTCGATAACCGAAATGACAGATGCAACTATAGAGTTGTCCCTGGAATTTTAAATATTTAATTAATAATGTCAAATGCCAATACACCACCAAGTAGAGAGAGAGGGGGAGAGGGAGAGAGAGATCTATAATGATTAAAAATAGACGTCGGTGTCACAGAACATTATTAGAAAAGGCAGGTGATTCCAACAGTTATATTTATCCAAACATGTATGGTATATAAAAGACGCAACGGGAAAAAAGACTCCCATAATAAACGGGGATATAGTGAAAAGGCCCAAGCTTATAAAAGAGTTGAATATTACTACAGACTGTCTAGAAGAAAATTATGGATTCTAAGATATACTGGTATAAAGTCTCTAAACAAGAGAAGCAGATTAGTTTCTACGTGTAGGATTATTAATATACGTCTCTTATGTCATCTACTACCTGACCCTAAATTATACTCCTCAATTTTAAACTGATAGAGAAAATATTCTTTACTCTGGTTGGAATATCCCGTGCACTAATAACCGAACAAGAGTAAATATCTCGCATAAGAAGATCTCACCACGTGAACACGCTATACAAACGACTGACAAATTTTTGCTAAACTCCCGTCTGAAGATTGTGTTAAACATATGAAACGTGAATAACGGGAATATAGTATCCATAATTTCATATTTTTAGATTTGATATTTGCATTGAACATTCTTTCTATGCATGCACTTGTTTAATTTACAGCTCTATATATATATATATATATATATATATATATATATATATATATATTATATGTGTGTGTGTGTGTGTGTTGTGTGTGTGTGTGTGTGTGTCGGTCTGTCAGTGTGTGTGTCTTTCAGTGTGCGTATATTATAGACATACATTTGAGTAACGACGTGCTAAATATCTTCAATGGCTGTGGATATTTTAAATGATATGCAAAATCCACGACACTTGGTCATTTCGTACGGTTCGGGCCAAGATGTTTGCAACATTACGTTGTATATAACCGCAAATAGATAGATAGATAAATTTACAACATGTATATTATTATTATTATTATTATTATTATTATTAATATTATTATTATTATTATCAAATAAAACTTATTTTAATGATAATTGAACAGAATGCATCTTCCTTTCTCTGTTCACTAAACACGAAGCCATCCCAGTTTACTTTTGTTTGGGCGTAAGCAGAAATAAATCTGATTAGAAAATGTTTTGTAGAAAGTAAAAGAAAAACGTCGATTTGAGAAAAAGAAGAACGCCTGAGATTCTGTTCATAAGAAAAAGATTTCAATCTCAAAGAATTGTATTTGTTAATTTGATTGATATAAACCCTTGGTTCTTTCAATCGCTGCCATCGCTGTCACTTACATGCTCGAATTGCTTTTATTTCCCTTTCTTTTTCTCTTTTTTCTTTTTCTGCTTTGGATAAAACCAGAAAAGGAAAAAAATGTCTTGATGAGTGAAAAACAAAATTGGAAAGAAAACTAAAGGAAAGAGTAAAATGAAAGGAGAAATGATTTTGAATACGAATAAAATGTTTTGAAAATAAAGTTAGAAAAAACTTTCAACGGGCAAAATGGGGTTTATAATGTGCTTAGTGATAATAAATATAGGATATTATACAAGAGAGAATTATCAGAAAATAGAAGCACGAAAGGGACAGTGAGAAAAATTTTGGTTCAATTAAGAAAAAAACATGAAATAAGAGAATGAAAAAAATTCTGAGAGATTTGTTGATTACACTGAAAAATGAAGTAACAAACATAATCAGGAATTAAGTGTATATCCGATAAAGAAAACAGAAATATATTTAAAGAAAAAAACGACTAAAATCAAATAAGAAAATACTAATAGGTTGATCAATAAACTGTGGGGAGAGGGAAAGTGAAAGTGATTTTGGATAAAGAAAAAAATCTATGTGACAAATTTAGCGAGCATTTAGCCCACTTTGTTTAATTCATTTTAAACATTGCTATCAATACTTTATTTTTCTCTGTTGGTTTTATAGGATTGCTTTACACATAGTTTCTGGAGATTTCCCGAGACGAAAATAGGAAGAAAACCGTTTGTGTTAGGTCAGTTTGATAAAGTTTAAACCCTTTTGCAATAAAGTTATGAACAGTTACAAGATATTTCTTATATGATTCTTTTTAGTGCATCACTGGTTAATTCATTAAATGTTTTCCAAATATCTCTACATTGTGTAACACGATAAGAATCCATTCAAGTATTTTGTATATCAATCTTTCTCGAAGGATTGGTGTTTGAAGGACAAGCAACGAGAATCGTTGACTTAATCTATGTTGATTATAACAAGTCATGAATGACTACAGGTAGAAAGTACCAATATGTCTGTGTTATTTTCCAAACACTCCCTACCGGTCGATTGGCATAAAGAACCTCAGAGTTCTGAGGAAATAGTTGTGTTTTTAATATTTTTTTTATTATTATTGTATTTTCACCAATCTTTTATAAAAATTATCATATTTTTTCCACATAAAAATATTATATGTATTCCTCGTTTGTGCATTGAACATATTATGAGGTTTGAGCAATTTCATTTCTTTCTGAATTTAGTTTTTTTATGAACGGTGGAAATCTCATTATATATATATATATACATATATATATATATATATATATATATATATTTATATATTTATATATATATATATATATTTATATATAAATATATAATATATATATATATATATATATATATATATATATATATATATATTATATTAATTTTGTATATATTAATTTTGTATATCTATCTTAATTTAAAAATACGATCTCAGAAAGAACAACAAATTATTAATTAAACTTAACATTAATTAATCATGAATGCATGCAACTTTTACTTATGTGATCTACACAGTTGACTATTGAATATTTACTAACTTTAAAAAAAGAAATTGTTACGACAATATTCAGATCTAAAGATAAATATTTACATCGTCTGTTGTAACCAATTAATCAGTCTTTAATGATGAGAACTTCATTTTATTTCTAGCAATTATCAAACTTGTATATACCAGATGATATAAAGTTATTTGTTTAATCATAGTTACTTTGAAGCTATGGAGAAATAGAAATGTAAACGTTTATCATTAGGAATTTACAGATTTTACCTATTGAACGAGAGGAAGTGTTTTAGACTTAATGGTTATTGTCTTAGAAAATGTACTCTACGAAACGAGTTCAAATTCTTGAAGAACCTGCTGGCATTTCTCTGCAGACTGACACCTTTCGAAAGACACGAATTCTTCTCTTTTCACATTCTATTTATGTCTAAATAGTAGGCCAATTAGATAAATGAAAAAATGGACCTAGTGAACAGAATTAACAGTAGTGTTTCTTCCTAAGGTAGACCCGATGTAGAGGGTCACAAAATAAATACCCATTTACAAATGAATGCACTCAGAGCATAATGCATTTTCAAAGAAAAAAAGGAAATAGAAGGCCCAAAAACAAAAAAGGATTCTGTTCAAACAGTTAGAATGGGATTTGAAGAATAAATACAGCATTATGGTGAAAAATGCAACTCTCTCTCTCTACATTGTGCAACACATAATGCATTAGATAGAACAGAAAACATAGAATACAATCTCAAAAATAAGTTATTCACGAAGCTAGATTACTAAAAATATATGCACATATCTATGAATAGGTTTATTTGTTTCTGTACATATGTGGAGGCACACGTCATCTATTTGTGTCTACACACATATATATATTATATATATATATATATATATATATATATATATATAATATATATGTGTGTGTGTGTGTGTGTGTGTGTGTGTGTGTGTGTGTGTGTGTGTTTTGTATGTGTGTGTGTTTGCTTCTATGTGTGTGTATGTGTGTTAACGATTCTGTATTCTTATAGTTAAATACTTCAAACATAAGTGTGTGGGTATATGTGTAAATAATCTCATCATGTATGTATATGTGCGTAGGCGTCCATATGTGTGAGTGTATTATTTGCATGGAGATGAGCATTTATCGTTGTATATGCCATCAGGTAGAGAAGTCATTGAACATATTTTCATGTAGATTTCTCATCATCATTCCGAGATTATTATCATTATTATTGTAGTTGTTGTTATTATTGTTGTTGTTATTATGATTATTTGCGAGTTTTTCAAATCAATTTTAACTGGTGGGTTTTCATTGAAGTATGAGGAACAGCAAGTCTCATCAGGCCTCTCCAGTATTCTTCAAAGTATTCTAGGTGATTTGATTAGTGCTCTGATCTTAATGATCGTTCTTGATCTCAAGATCTTCCAATCTTTTTTTTATTTTCAGACCTTTGGCGGGATCCAACTACAATTGATATCATTGTTTTCTGTTCCACATTTTTTCACCACACTGTTAAGATCAAATTATTTGTCTATTTTTTCGCTTTCTTTTATTTTTACTCAATGGATCGGTGAAATAACAAACCCTACAAGATGAAAGATTATTTTCATCTTATTAATTGATACTAATTTTTTCTTCTGGCGGTAATTTCGTAGTCCGTTAGTAATTCAAGTTCCAGATAATTTTATGCGTGTCATTTTGTAGGACAGATTCTAGTTTGTGCATATATCATCTGTTAGCTTAGTCAAATTCGAATCACTTCAACAATTCCCAGTGGATTATCTTCTCTACCCATCCATGCCTGTTATTGTATTCCGTTTGTGCCAATTTGCTGCATTCTTTTATTATTTGATTAACTGTTTACTGTTAACTTTTTGTCACAACATAACCCACACTTGCTATTATTTTGCCTATTAAACTTGTTTGTTTTGATATAATTTGTTCTTTACTCTGTTAAAGAGTTTACGTAATTTTGCTTGCAATGTATTTACTTTATCAATTGAAATATCCCTGCAGACGTTTTGTTTTTTGTTTTGTTTTTCAGTTATTTTTTTCTAGATTTTCAATTGTTTTTTTTTTGTTTTGTTTGTTCTCATGTTATTTCTATTGCTATTTATGTTACTGGTTGCAGTAATTATCCTCTATGTGCAGATTTTTGTATATTCTTTGGGCCTCTGAATTCCTACGCAAACCTCAATGCTGGCGAGCCCTCTCCCTTCTAGTATTGACACTAAGTCTGTTCATGTCATCCCTCGTATGTAAGGTATTGTATTTTGTCATCAGTTTCAATGTGGACTTTATTCATCCATATGTCTGAGTTACTCCTTTATTAATTTTAAGAAGGTTTCAGGTTTTCTTACAAGGAGACTATCCAGCTACATATTTCTTGCATAAGATTTATTCTGCTGTATTAGGTTTAGAGAAATATTCTTCGTCTTTTGGGGATATTTCATTCTTACTTTTTCTTTCACATCCGTTGGCATCTGCTTCGAATACTTTCAGATATTCATCGTTTTTTCCTTCCTGGAAAAGATATTGGGTGAACTGGAGATTAGAGAATAACCGAGAACATCCAGACCACAGCATTTTTAATATCAGGTAGGATATTTGGAAAAACCTGGAGATATGAGAAGACACAGAATTCAGTAACAAAAACGTCAGTTGAAACTGATGTGAATCACTAAGTAATAAGAAGAACAAGGAGAGCAAGAACAAGATGAAAAAGAACAAGAATAAAACTTTGTCTATATTTCAGAAAATTGTGATGAGAATTAGTTTAAGGATGGGTAATCTGATTGATGCAAAGGATGGGGGTTGGGAACTATATAAGCTGGGACAAAGCAAACACCTTTCTCTATTCTGTCTTTGTACTTTGATAAAGATTGAGCCTGTCACGTGTACGGTCATAAGGAAGTCTATAAATTCTTTGTTGAAGTATGAGGTACATGGTTGTGAATAGGATTGGGTGTAAAACAGAGGTGAGTGAATGTTAGCATTTATTTGAATTTTGTTTAACATCAGAAAGACATATAAATGTGATCAGATGGTAACTTTGGTTTTCCATCAGATGACAAAATGAAAAGAATTTGAAAAACTGGAAAAATATCTAAATATCACAGGAAAACTGGTCATATCATGAAATCTGAATGTCAATGTAATTTTCATAATAATTGTTGCACAAAGAACTGAAAAAATTGGAAATATGTAGGAGAATAGAGAAAATACGACAGTGTAACAAAATCCATTTATAATACTGAACAGTGTTCTGGTGTTTTTAATCTCCAGTATCAGCTGCTAGTTTCGGCAACAGAAAATCACTGTCAATTTAAATAATATTAAAAAACCGGAGTTGCTACACATTCTACTCGTACCATCACAGTAAGAGGACTACTACTAACGACGACCACTACTACTACTACTACTACTACTACTACTACTACTACTACTATTAATAATAATAATAATAATAATAATAATAGCAATGCTTATATTAAATACCAAGAAGAGTGAAGGAATAATACTTAAGAATGAGATAGAACACGCATGCGCAACGAATCTTTTAGTTGTCAGATCTTAAGGAGATTCCGTCTGTTCATTGATTTTCATAAACAGAACTAATCAAGGACTAAATGTTCCTTCGGAAAGAGAAGATTACGAACAGAACAATCTACTAAATTCTCCCTTGAGGATTTATTTTAGCGAATGTTTTAAGTTTCCTGTTTATCTTTAATCTACCCGTTTACGATGTTTTGTGTGATTAGGGTAAAACACACACACACATACACATGCATATACACACACACACATCCACACACCAAGATAATTTAATTTGATATATATATAGAGAGAGACAGAGAGAAAGATGAGAATGATTGAGAGAGAAATAGAATGAGATAGGCTGAAAGATTGGGAGATTGAGATACGACTCAAAATAATATTTTAGACTAAAGGGATTTATAATATTTGTTTGTTTCTATTCCTAAGACTAAACATAAAATGAGAAACAAGAATGTTATTCATTCTTTGTTAGGGGTTTATTTACGTCCACCGTAGGCAAAAAGAAAAACGGATCCGAAAACATTCTCGTTTGTTTTCTTTGTTTCCTAGGAAACAACAGATTGTATTCGTATTTCAAGCTGCATGTACTAATTTTGTGAACGAATTGTTCAGAAGAAAAATCAAGCTGTAATAAAATGCATGCGCAAATATAATTCATGGCTGTATCAATAAATAAATCACTAAAAGAAAACATTTATAATAGATAAGGAAATAATTTAAGAGGGTTATCCTGAAAGCAATGTCTGCAATATCATGACTCTTATTAACAACACGAAACATATGCCACTATATACATGCATAGGGTATCACCTCGACTACAATATTATTCAAAATGCTGACTACATGTATCGAGCCATTGGCCCAATTTTAAATTTTAAATCATTTCACAAATCCCTTTAGATGACTGATTAGATAATCGTTTGGTAGATTAATAGTTTTAAAGGCATGTCAATACTCGATGAGCTATTTCATGCAGAGGTAATTTTCTAACTAGTACATGGTTTCAAGTAACTTTTGATACTTAACAAAATCATGTGAGAAAATAAACCACCTTATGTACATAGATGATATCAAATTTTTTGTCAGAAATCAAAAAGAACTAAACACCCTTGTACTAAACATAAGAATATACTGCCAGGATTTGGGAATTTAATTCCGTATCGAAAAGTGTGACATGCTCATTACAAAAATGGTAATAAGAAACAGTGAAGGGAATAGAACAACCGAAAAAGGAACAGTTAAGAACATTTTGAGAAAATGAGAATTACAAATACTTGGGAATATTCTAAGTGGACACCATGAAACAGAGATGAAAGGAAAAGTGAAAATGAGTACTTCAGAAGGACAAGAAAGCAGCTAGAATCTAAACTCTGCAGCAGAATTCTCGTCAAGGCAATAAACCCATAGGTCGCCCCTATTGTATATACTCTTCATCATTCTTAGTATGGACAAGAGAGGAACTCCTACAGATGGAACAAAGGAAAGGAGACCTGACCTAGTGATAATTAACAAGAAAAATTGCCATCTCGTTGATTTTACCGCCCATCAGATCACCAAGTGTCTGGAAAAGAATTTGTGTGAATTGGAGATCAGAAGAGGAATCGAGACTATCCAACCACATCATTATTAAGATCGGCTATGATACTCAGAAGAGTCATGAAGACCTGAAGAGACTTGCTGTCACTCAGACCCCAGTGAACCAGCGGCTACGGCGGATGGGAAAATTTGAATGGTGTAAAATAATAATGATAATCTATATATTAATACGTGTGTTCCTAAATCTACAGTACATTATCATCCTCTGTTAAAAAATAAGACCGTCCAAATTGTTCAAGATGCAATGCAAACATTTCTTATTTGTCCCATTTTATTCCACACAATTTTAAAAGTGAAACATTCTTGCGTTGTTTAAATGCCCAAACGTAAAATTAAAATTGAAAAAAAAAGTTACGTTAGTTTTAGTTGCAAGATTGAAATTGTGAAATTATAAATATCATACAACTTCCCTTTTTAAGAAAGAATAAGGGAGTTAAATCAAGATTATTAAACATTTACGTATTGAATGAGATGTGATAATTAACTATGTATTAATCGAGTGCAGCAAAGTAGCACAATAATAATACAAGGCTAGGCACGAGTGAAATGTGATCAACTGGAATAGTGCAAGAAAGTAAATTTTGACCATACAACAAAATTGTATATTCATAAACCTGAATCTATTCTTGAGAATGAAACACATATAATTCTCTGGGAGATAAAAAAAACGGATCACTATATCTCAGCCAGAATACCAGACTTAGTACTGATTATCTAGAAAAACCTACTATTGTTTATCAAGAAAAAGAGAAGTTGTCAACTGGTAGATTTTGCAGTTCCAGCAGATCACAGGGTGAAAATGAAACAAAACAAATACATAGACAAATACCTGGACTGTGCTAGAGACTTAAAATAACTGTGGAATATGAGGGTGAAAGTGATAGCAATTGTAGTTGGTGCGCTTGGAACGACCCCTAAATGTTTAGAAAACAGACTAGAGAAACCTTTGTGATCATGAAAACAACAGCATTGTTGAGATCGCCTAGACTACTCAGGAGAGTCCTAGAGATCAGAGAAAACTCCAGGAAAGGACCATCAGCTTACGATGATGTTAAAACTCATAATTATAATTATAAAGATAATCTGGTGATATAGATGTAACAATCACTTAATACGTGAATACATCAAAGTAGGATAAACGGAATACAAGGGTAGATATGATTTGGTGGTAAAAATGATCCACTGATAATTGCTCACTAAATTAAATTTGGATTACTAATAAATGGTAAATGCACAAAATGGAATCTACCCTAGATAGCGAGATTCTTAAGATTGTCTGGAACATTGAATTGATGAATATATTTCAGGTGCAAATTTGTAGTTACTTTTAGTTTTTTGTTGTTCCAAGGATTTCATCATAGCTCTTTATTTGTTTATATAAAAACACTAGGTCGATTGTGATGTGGGTTTAATTAGGATCAACCTGAAGAGTCAAAGCACATAAATATCAGTTGCAAAAAATCTTATTTTTAAGTGACCCCAAAATAAATCCATGTATTTTTTGTATCTCATTTTTTTTAACTACGACAAATTCCTGTTGATGAAGGTGCGTCAAAAGTTTTTCAATGTGTTGGTAACCTGTGACAAATTCAGTAAATCTGTATGGTTTTTCCGAAGTCCTATTGGCGACGAATCACACTAGACTTTGAAATGCCATGTTTACCTGATAATCCCCGAGGGTTTATCGCCTGATTTGACCTGGCGTTATGGTCCAGTTCGAACTCTTAAATCATAAGTTCTCGAAATATATTACGCTGCACGTTCATTCGTGTAGATTTCAAATCACACGCAGAGTGAAGCAACTAACAACCTGCCAGCACACTAACTACTACCTTCCACAGCGGATACTTATCAATGCATACACTGCCTCGATTACGTGATATATGCACTACAAACTACCAGGTACAATAATATTGCAAAACATTTGATTCCTCCTAGAATTAATACTCTTCTAGATTATTCCTTATAGTAATCAATAGAGTTATGTATTATTCTGAGACATTGACCAATAGAAATAAATGCATGACTTATTTGCAAATGTCTGTTTAGAATCATTTTTACATTAATATAGTTTATTTTGTTTTAGTTTGTTTAACAACATCTCAACTACATTTAGGTAATTTAATGTAATCCCATCTTGTCAACGTTCAGATGTAATAGAGCAGTTACACGATAGATAAATAGACTTGCTTTGGTTTATTTAAAGATATATCAAACCCCTATGTGTATTTTGATGAGAGAGAAAGAGAGGGGGAGTGGAGAGAGAGAGAGAGGAGAGAGAAATAATGACAGAAAAAGGGAAAGAAAGCGATAGATAGATAGATAGCGTTGGTTTATATAACAATATAAGATACAATAGTTTATTTGATGATGAATTTGATTAATATTAAATAATCTATTATAATTATATCTATGTATACTTTGTAATGCAGTTATTGTTTTTAAATCGCACTTTTAGTCTCTAATAATCATTAGTTTGCGCACAGTTATTTCGAAACAAGTATTTATATTTCATAGAATTATTCTATCCAGTTATCTTATTTCAAGTGTTCCTAAAATACTCCTTCTTCATGCGCATATACATTTATATATATTTATAAACATTTATATATGGTTTAAAATAGCTATTCCTCTTTATTAATAATTATCCTTTGCACACAGTTTTATGGTTTTGCTTATTCCTCTCAATTATCAATATTTTTCAAATATATGTAGATATTGGATCCTTATCAATACTACAACTCCGGGTTATGGTGGACCTGAGAGTAATGGCAAAGTAGGAGTAGACCACATACACTTGAAATTGCAGAATGCAGCTTAGTGTCATGCCTAATATGCCCTTTTAGCGACGTTCTACCACTCAACAGAGGACGCGGCCCGCATATTTTATGTTCAGCCAACAGGGTGGTAAAAGGAAATAAGCTGATGGGTCAATAATACTTTTGTCCCAGGAATCCACATAACTTTCACAGTCGCTACGCCGTGTATTCTATCCTCCATTTTGTTTATTAAAATTTGCGTGAATAAGTAGGTACGTCATGTGTTAGCCTCCGTAAAACCTTTTTTCCTAATTTTGTGAAAGAATTATCCGTGCATCCACTTTTGAGTAGATCTATGAAAGAATTTGGTGATAATGTTTAACATCTTTTTAACATTTAAGAGTATTACTTTGATTCGTGCAGTAAATTCATTTTTTCATATCATAGCTTTGTTTTAATACGCTTTCTTTCCTATCTATGAATCCTAAAAATAATGTCAGCATCTTGAGCAACTGAGTCGTGTAAAATAAAAATAAATGTAAAGTGTTAGTTAAATTCCTTAAAGATAAGCGCTGATAGAATTTAAGGGTAATAACAAAAGAATGTCGATATTCCTAAAAGCAGAAGATGAAAAGATCCATTTCCTTATTTTTTATTTCATTCTATACCGTTGTGATCCCTTTTCTATTCCATAGGATGTGTTTGTGAGAATCGTTTTTATATATTCACAACGGTGGGAACGGACAGAATATTATGATGAATGTACATTGAAATATTTATCCTTTGGGCTTTTCACTTGATTACATCTTTGAATTGATGTTGCAAGACTTATATATGTGCTTGCAGCGTCTTCCCTATCATCTTCTCGCTTTCTCTACGCTCTTTATTGTTTATTCACAGCACACTGAGACGTATGTAGAGACCGTTATTTTATTTGCACTTCTGAGACCTATCCGATGCCGTGTCCCGAGTCTAACATAATTAGAAAGTGTCAATAACAGCGGGAAATATTGACCTGCAATTTGGTCAAGGCTAAACAGGAAAGAGACACAAACAACAAGGAAAATTATGAGATAAAAATGAAACGAATAGAAAATAAGAAACAATGAACTAACTCGAATAAAGAATGATAAAAGAGAGAGATAAAAGAAAGATAGAAAAAAGAAAAAGAAAGAATGATAAAAGAAAGAATAAAAGGACAATGAAAAAGAAATAAATAGTAGTGAAAGAAAGAGTTGAAAAGAAGGAAGAGATAAGAATGAAAAGAAGAAGGGGAAAATAAATAATTATGAAAGAAAGAAAAATATGAAGGAAAAAAGAAAGCGGCAAACTATGCAAGAAAATGAAAATAATGAAAAAAGAAGGAAAGAAAAATCTATGAAGAAATAAAGGAAAGATAAAAATAAAGAATGGGGAATAAAAGAAAATAGAAAGAATGGTGAACAAAAGAAAGAAAAAGTAAAGAAAGAAAGGAAAAGGTAAAAAAACGAATATAAAAAGAAAGAATGAGGAAATGGTGAAAGAAAGCGATGAAAAACAATGAAACTGATAAACGAAAGAATGGTGAAATACAGAATGATAAAAAATGATAAAGAAAGAGTAGAAAAAAGAAATAATTAAAAAATCAACGAAACAAAAAACAATGCTAAGAGAAAGAAAGTGGAAGTAATAAAATGAATGAAATGAATATAGATGAAAGAATGACAAAAGAAAGATAAAAGAATCAAAGGAAAAATTGTCAAATAAATAAGAAAATAAAAAGAAGAGGAAAAGAAAGAAAAACGATGAATAAGAAGAAATCGATATTAAAAGAGAAAAGAAAATTGAAACTGAAAAGAAAATAATGTCAAAATATAAAAATATAAACAGAAAAGAAAAAGATAAAACCAAAATATAAAAAGAAAGTAAATATTAAGACGTGTCTTATTTGTCTCACTCGAATGGAGGGAACAAGACATGCAGGACACTGCTGGAGAACCATAGACGAACGCATTAAAATTTTCCAAACACATATAAATACAAGTAAATAAAGCAAATAAGATATTAGGATTAATACGAAGGTTACATGAATACATGGATAAAGAAAAGCTGAAAAATGTATTCATTGCATTGGTAAGACATAATTTGGAACTTGCTAATGTGGTTTGGAGTCCAAGACTAATCAAGGATGTAAACTCATTGAGGGAGTTCAAAGGAGAGCTAAAGTAATGAATTATTTAAAAAACCTTTCGTATGAAGACACACTTAGGACAATTGACTTACCAAGTTTGGTTTATCGATGTATAAGAGGAGATATGATTGAAGTCTACACATATACCCTTGGATTTATTCAACGAACTTTGATTTACTAAACATTGCTCAAAATATCAATATGGTGGGTCATAAATTAAAACTCTAAAAATTTTGTAAAGCAAATGCAAGAGAAAATTATTTTATTTATCAGAGTGCTGAATACATAGAATAAACTACCATCATCAATAGTGAATGCCCCATCTCTAATCAGTGTTTAAGGCAATGTTAGATAATCTGTGGAAAGATTATAGATATTCTGTGGAATTAAGATGAATGTTTATAATGAACTGCTGACAGGTCTCAGACCTAATATACTAGCTGAAAAATATATTATTACAATCATATTGTTATTATGAGCGGCGTTTTCCTATGGACACCAACACATGCACATGCCAGTGCGGGCCGTCCAGCAAAAACCTATTTAGACCAGTACAGTGTGGATACTGGATGCAGTGCTGAAGACCTCCTGGGACAACGAATGATGTGGACGGTTGGATATCCGTGCTACTAGCATAACATGATGGATGATGATGATGATGATGATGATGAATGAAATATTAAGAACATAAAATAGGCAAAGGGGAAAATGACAATAATATTTGAAAAAAAAAGAGAAAAGCTGAAAAATACAAAGGAAAAAGGAAAAATAATTTAAAAAAAGAAAAGATAGGACAGATGAATAGGAAGAACACGGAAAAGAAAGCAAATTAATAAGGAAATAAATGTATGAGATATGTAAAAATATTCAAATTAGACTGTAGTAAAGGAAACCATAAAATGGGCCAACAAAGGAAGGAATAACCAAAGAGTGAAAATAATTGGAACCGTAGAAAGAGAAACAAACAAAAAACTGGACTATGTCTAGGTAACATATGAGACATTAAATGGTACGTATGAAAATCGAAATAAAAAGCATTGTTTATATCGTAGTTGGTTGTGTGTGTGTGTGTGTGTGTGTGTGTGTGTGTGTGTACCTGTGCGTGCGCACGTGTATGTGTGCGTGTGTGTGTGAGCGTTATTCTTTTATAAAAGAATTTAGAATTGTCTTTAGGTAACTAACTGCCATACTCATGAAGCACATACAGAAATAAATATGTGAATAAAGGGAAACATATATTCGTGTGTGTGTGTGTGTGTGTGTGTGTGCGTGTGCGTTTTATATTTACCAAAGATTACTACATAATTGCTGGAGGGATTTCTGATGTGATTGTTTTGATTAATTCAATCAATGTTGGTTTATCCCGATGCTTATAGATGGCGTTTTCATGTAGAGTGATAATATATTTAATTGTTAATAAACAGTTCATTCTTCAGTATTCTATTAAAGCGCAGTTCCAACGTTTGAGAACATCTTCATGTTCAGATGAAGGATGTAGACCACTTTCGGACAAATTCAGAATTATTAATATAAAAACTTCGTAAAATATAATAATATTTATTAAATATTTACCATCACCTCCAAAAATTGCAGGATACAAGACACAATCCAATTGTAGTTGAATTCAGCGTTTACCTTCTCCTAGTGATTATGTTAAGACTAAATAACTCAACCTGTCCTTATATATATATATATATATAATATATATATATATATATATATATATATATATATATGGGCAGCAGAAGAAATGCTGCCTGTTTACACACACACACACACACACACACACACACACACATATATATATATATATATATATATATATATATATATATATATATATATATATATTAATAAGTCATCCACAGATACGTGTTTCAGCGTTTTACGCCTCTTCAGTGTGGCTAGACACAACAACTATCCTTGGCTAGAGTCGAACTCAGATTGACTGTTTGACAGCCTGATATCTTATCACCTCGGCCACTGACAGCTGCTGTAGCGGGACTGGTGTTTTTAAACTATTAAATACATAGGGTTGTTTATATATTTTTACGATCACAGAGAGATCAAGTTTGCGGGCAAACGAGTGTTCGTGTATTATGCTATGTTTATAAGTAAATAATGTTGCATATTGTAAATAGAGCATGGACATGAATTTAATGGTGCTTGTTAACTTAATGTTTCTTGACTATGCGATTTTCAAATCATCTTAACAGTAACCTAATATTATATATATATATATATATATACTAGCTAAAGTACCCGGTCCATGACCGGACTAAAATGAAATTTGGATCACCAGGGAGTGAGAGAGAAAGTGGAAGACAGTAGTTAGAGAGGGGGTAAGAGGAAAATAATTCTTGAAACTAAAATCATTGAGAATTTGTATATTTCAGGATTTGTATTTTCTGTTTTATAGTTTAAAA
Organism: Doryteuthis pealeii; assembly: GCA_023376005.1. NCBI lineage: Eukaryota > Metazoa > Mollusca > Cephalopoda > Myopsida > Loliginidae > Doryteuthis > Doryteuthis pealeii. The sequence continues at coordinate 100,745,027 of CM042155.1, forward strand.
TTATTTCATATTATTATACAACAAATTGAAAGTATTCGTTTGTATATTTGTTTGTTATTGTTTTAAATTTTTTGTACATGACAACAATTCACATTTAGTTCTTAATTGCATGTTGAGTTTAAAAAGAAGCTGAGAATCGAAAATTTAAATTCTTCGTATTGCAATATCTATTTTTGCTAAAACCTAAGATAGTATTATAGGGACCACCAATTGATCAGTTTAGGCCATCTTGAATAAAACGGAAATATTTTGTTATTATTTATAATTAATTGATTTTTCATAGAATTTAAAAAACTCTTATCGTAACTTGTTTTTAGCTACGTTAATTTTCAGTTGATTTAACAGTGCAAAAATGAAAACGTTGTTTTTCAATCATAATTTTCATTATTTCCGTAAGCTGAAAAAAAGTTAAAAAATCATCAGGAGTTTATTTAATGTTTTTTCTTTCAAATGGAAAAAAATTTTCAAGAAAATATTAATTTTTCTGCAAGTTTCATAGTGTTAAATATAGGGGGGGGGGGTAAATTTCACAGGGTAAAATTGGTGGTACCTAGTATTTTAAAAACATTGTTTAAAAACGTTTTGGTGGACCTGATTATCTGGACTCCCCCCCATCTATTTTTTTCCTTCAGTTGATTATTATCGATTACACACCAATCTATCAGATTGAAAAAAAAATTCTTAAAAGTTCTTTATTATTTGAGTATTCACGGGTGCTCATTTCCTCGTATAAGTTTATAGTAAATTGATCCCCATATCGGAACCGCTTGAACGGAACCCAAATTATTTATTTATTTTCCCATTAAACTACCCCCCCAACCCTAACCCCCCCCTAGTTAAAATTAAGTTTTATTACAAAATTTGTATTAATTACAAAACATCAATTTTTATAAAAGTTCAAATGTCACCTATGAAATCTCTATTTAAACATGCCAATTTTTCAGAACTGAAAAGTTGCACTATAAACTCAGCGATGTTTATTGACTTCACAATAAAGAGTAAAATCATAAAACTTAAAATTTAATTTGTAAGGCAAATTCTGAGGAATATTTTAAATTGTATTTTGAATAATAATTTAAATGTTGGTTGTTAGTTGTTTTGTTTTATCAACTTTTCGGGTAATTTACTAACGAATCATGTCATTTTGATAAACAAAGCGCTTACAATTTTTCGTACTTACATATAAAATTTTTTGAAATGTTCCAATAACTGGATATTGTCGGATAAACTTGAAATAAATTTCGTCTTACAAATAATTGACTACTTATCTCCAGTCGGGCCTTCGACTAAAGATAAAACACCGGATTTTGTCCGTATTAGTAACCTTTGTTTTTTTTTTTTATCGTGGTTTGAGAAAATAATTAGTTAACGAACCAAAAGAAAAACAGTTTCTAAGGAAATTCGTCAATCTTATTGTTATTTTTAACCCTTTAAAACTCTAACAATAAAAATTAATAAATAAATTAAAGAATTAAAAGTCATTTTATTCGAATGAAAATCTTAGTTTAATTATACAAATATGTAACCGTACTTACGACGTAAACTGATTTTCATGATACTGTTATTAAGATTAAAATATTATTTTAATAATGTAACCGTAAAGCGTACATTTTGATTTTCTACAATTTTTATGCATTACAAAAATTAAAATTAAAATGAGTGTACTGTACAATTTAAGAATATGGACAAACTCGCTGTAAAAAATAATTTAATCTATAAAAACACATACAAATTACATATTCAGAAAGACTAAGAGATTCCGAGCTTTATTCGTATTATCGCCTATACGTAGTTTTTTTTTTTAACTCGCTGTAAAAAAAAATTAATCTATAAAAACACATACAAATTACATATTCAGAAAGACTATTTCATCTTATTACTAAAGATATAAATATTTTAAAGATTAAAATCCTAAATAGGTAAGAGATTCCGATCTGACTGTTATAGACTGCACTGCTTGTATCGCAATAATCATAGGCAGCGTGGCTATCCGAAGCCATTTTTTAATTTTTTAACTCGCTGTAAAAAATGATTCAATTAATAAAAACTCACACAAATTACATATTTTGAAAGAGTATTTTCTTATCTTTCTAACGATATAAAAATTATTAAAGACTGGACCATAAATAGGCCATAAATTCGGAGCTGAACGGCTTAGACTGCAAAATTAATTCATTAAAATCAAAACTTCGCTGCTGTTATCGCTTTAACAATAAGCAGGCAGAGACAATATTTTATTATCAGGAGGGGCTGATATACGGACAGTTCCGCAAATTGGGTGATTTTGGATTAATTAATCGATTAAATCCCTTAATCAGTAAAAATCAATAACCAAATTTGGAATTTTTCTTAGTTAGAACGATATCAATGTGTATGCAAGATTTTGAATCTGAGTGACCTCCCGTTTTTTTGTTATACGTCGACACGTACATACCAAAATCTCTGTTTATATATATATATATAATATATATTATATATATATATATATATATATATATATAATAATTTAGGTTACTGTTAAAAAATATGTTCAACAGGTTTTTTAAACCAAAAAAGTACTAATATGATGTCAAATAGAGCAATATAAAACTAAAAGTAATTTCACCTCTTTTTTATATTGGTCTCATAAATAAAAGTTGCGTGTATCAGCTAGGATACAATCAGCTGTCGGCACTTAAAAGTACATGAACGAAGAAAATAATTATGAAGTACTGTAAAACATGTGCAATGCTATGAAAAGTTGCTTGACGCAGAGAAGAAGTATGTGTCTATGTATAAATTTCTGTGTGCGCTTGGGTCTCACTCTCTGTCTGTCTCTGTGTGTGTGCGTGTGCATCTCTCTCTTTCTCCCCCTCCTCTCTCTTCTATCTATCTATCTTCTTTATATATATATAATATATATATATATATATTATATATATATATATATTCAACATAATTAAATTCAATTTTTTCAGTATTTCTCATGGTCTATTATGCATTGAAAATCGATATCATTAGGTATTATTCATTACCAAATTCTACACCATCAAGAAGTAAATATGTATAAATTTATTAATATTTATATATTATTGAATTTTCCTTCGTATATTGTTTGGGTGTACGCATTTGTAGGCGACAATATATATATATATATATATATATATATATATATATATATGTGTGTGTGTGTGTGTGTGTGTGTGTGTGTGTGTGTGTGTGTGGAGATTTTTGTTAATCCTCTGCTTTCCGCCAACTTCTCGATGACAATGGAACTGCGTTAAAGTGATGACGAACAATCTGCTGATTTTTCTTTTACATTTAAGAAAAAATGCCTTTATGTGATATCGTTAAATTAAAGGAAAAATGCAATTTAATCTTTCTAATATATATGTAGGCATAATTTATATTATCTAACCGTTCTATCTGATTTTTTTAATTCACCAAAGGAAAAATATTCATCTTTAAAGGATCTCCGTTTCTTCTCAGTCTTATATAAAAAATCCCGAGATAACATTAGCAAAGAAAAAACCCTTTAAATCTGATAAATACTTTAAACTCACTTTCGTAAGAATTGATTTTCTTATACCATTCTGAATACGTTCTTCTTTATAACTAACGATTAAAAGATGTTTCACGCAATCCCCTCAACTGTTTAATCCAATCATTCGGTTACACTATTTACGGATGAATTATTGATAAATAAATGATTAAATCGTGTTACGTGAACGGTGCAAGATGCTGTATTTAGAAGCTGGAAAAATGAGTATGAAGCTGCTGTTGAGCCTCTTTTCTAGTTGGGGAGTCGTTGCTCGACAGGAAAAAATAAGTAAAAACAAGTAATTTTACTTGGGCGTGAATGCTACACAGACTCTGAGAAGTACACAATGAACTTAACCATAAAGCGGTCGATATGAAAATGTAAAACACATACTCTCTAAATCACACACACACACACACACACACACACACACACACACATTTGGGGATATAATGCCAACAACATTTCTACTTAACTCGACTGATTATTTAAAAACGGAAAATATGTCTATCTTGTCACGTATAAATTGTATCATTCACGTATAACACATTGATGACATAACCTATCAACATGCCCTCCAAACAACTGAAGAATACATATTTTTTCTTCCAATAAAATTCAAAAAATACAAAATGTGAAATCTGGAGCATAATGTCGAAGGTCTTGCTATTCGGGTAAAAACGTGTTTTACATTAGATGACAAGTGCTTATTCCAAATCTATTGTCAAAATGTTGCCGACAAGTCATCGATAGTATCTAATATTTAGATAAATTGTTGCTAGACTAAGATAATAACTAAAAATGCAAAGGATTCAAGTACATTTTATGGCCTTTAATAATAATAATAATATAATAATAATAATAATAATAATAATAATAATAATAATAACTTCTAGAAGCTAAACTCAGCAGCAGAAATCTTATCAAGGGTATAAACACCTGGGCTGTCCCTCTTGTAAGATACACAGGACCATTCTTCAAATGAACAAGAGAAGAGCTCCGACGGGTGGACCAAAGGACAGGGAAGCTTCTGACAATGCATAAGGCATTACACCCGAGAAGCGACACAGACATATGTATCGAGAAAAGGAAGAAGAAAGGAGGAAGAGGTCTCGCCAGTATTGAAGACTGAAGATTCGACAATTCAAGCATTCGATGAATATACAAAAAAGAGCAAAGAAAGACTAATAGCAGCAGCCAGAAAAAAACAATTGCAACATATGGACGAGCACAAATATAACAAAGACGAGAAATCAGAAATGGAAAGAAAAACAACTACATGGACACTTCAAGCGAAACACAGGAGAGATCGCACATCAGAAGACATGGACATGGCTAAGAAGGGGACACCTCAAGAGAGAAACAGCTCCTTTTATAATTGCAGCACAAGACATTGCCATAAGGACAAAATATATAAAAGCAAAAATAGATACGACACAACAGAATAGCAAGTGTAGAATGGGGAGAGACGAAACTGTCAATCACATAATAAGTGAATGCAGTAAACTCGCCCAAAGAGAGTACAAGACTAGACACGATTGGGTGGAAAAGGTGGTCCACTGGGAACTGTGAAAGAAATTCAATTTTCACCATTCAACTAAATTGTATATGCACAAGCCTGAATGTGTCCTGTAGAATAAGACGCACAAAATTATCTGAGACTTTTAGGTACACACGGATCACCTAATCCCGGCCAGGAGTGCATACCTAGTTTTGGAAGACAAGAAGAGGAAGACTTGTCATCTCGTGGAGTTTGCTGCCCCGGTCGATCACAGAGTGAAAATAAAAGACAGCGAAAAGATTGACAAATACTTGTATCTTGCTAGAGAACTGAGAAAACTGTGGAACATGAGGGTAAAGATCGTACCAATTGTAATTGAGTCTGGAAGGATTGGAAATCAGAGGAAGAATCGAGGCCACCCAGACTACAGCATTGTTGAGATCGGCTTGATGACTCAGGAGAGTCCTGGAGACCTGGGGAGACTTGCTGTCACTCAGCCTCCAGTGAACCATCGGCTACACCAGTTGTGAAAAGCTCGAATGGGGTGAAATAATAATAATAATAATAATAATAATAATAATAATAATAATAGCCCAACAGATGCTTACAGGACATGGATGTACCCGAACGGATGACAAAAGGGATAACTACCCTAATCCAGAAAGACCCTCAAAAAGGAAATATCCTTAGCAATTATAGACACATAACTTGTCTGCCTATAATGTGGAAATATTGACAGCGGTAGTAAAAAGAAGAAATATATTTTTCACTGAATCGGTGTAAGCTTTTTCCAGAAGAACAGAAAGGATGCCGCAAGGAAAAAGAGGAACACATGACTTACATTATATAGATCAACACATCCTTGAAGAAGTTAAAAATGGGCGAAAAAATATTGCAATGGCATGGATTGACTACAGAAAAGCTTATGTCATCGTCCAACATACTTGGGTTTTAGAATGTCTAAAAAGGTACAAAATATCCAGCAACACCATAAACTTTATCAAAAAGGCCATGGAAAACTGGGGAGTCCCATTAAAAGCAGGAAGGCAATTCATGACAGAAGTAAAAATCCAAATAGGTATTTTCCAAGGAGACTCGCTATCACCACTTCTATTTATTATATCAATGATGCCACTTAATCATATACTCAGAAAATGAACAGGGGGGTACAAATTCTCTAACTCTCAGGAAAAGATAAACCACCTTATGTACATGGATGACATTAAAAAATTTGTAAAAGATTTTAAAAAAAGAACTAGAAACCATGCTACAACCCATCAGAATATATAGCCAAGAAATATGGAATGAATTTGGAATAAAAAAATATGCTATGCTATTAATTTTCTTTCCCTTTTTTTATTAAAAAAAGGGAAAGAAAATTGATGGACAGAATACAACTACCAAATCAGGACACTATAAAATCACTTGAAGAAAAAGAAACTTACAAATACTTAGGAATTTTAGAAGTGTAGCGTAATTATTATGGTCTACGGGGAATTTAGGAATTGAAAAGAAAACGGTAATTGGATTTCAGGTTAAAGAGAAGAAAAAGAAATAAGAACAAGGTTAAAGTTTGGAAGGGTAAACACTCAACGTAGGGCCAGCAATTGACTGACGAATGACCCCGGAACTAGATTTAAATATATAATTTTATATATATATATATAATTTTTATATATATATATATATATATATATATATATATATTTCCGGGTTTTGACCGGAAGCGGAAGAAGAGAAAAATGGGTCTTTTCGGCTGAGCCTTCGTAAGGGGCAGACGGGGCTTCCCGTGATGTGTTTCACATAGTAGTAACGAACATGATTTACGATAGAATAATTTGACATTACCCTCCCTTTCTCTCTCTCTCTCTCTCTCTCTCTCTCTCTCTCTCTCTCTCTCTCTCTCTCTCTCTCTCACACACACACACTCACTCACTCCTTCTCTCTAAAAAAGAATACACGGGCCAAGAAAGGAATAAACAACCTCTTTGTGACTATACGACTTGCCTGTGTTGTTTCTGAACTAACAACGACTACTGAAAACTGCTACTACGACCCGACTGGCCCCATACTGCAGAAGCAGAAAATATCAAGCAAACAGAGATGAAAGAAAAAGTTTAAAAAGCATACCTCAGACAAAAAGGAATGCACTTAGAAACCAAGCTTAACGGTATAAATCTTATCAAAGGAATAAATACCTGGGCCGTCTCCGTTATAAGATATATATTCTGGTCCATTCTTAAAATGGACAAAAGAAGAACTCAGACAAATCGACAAAAGGACTAGGAAATTAATGACGATGCACATAGTTCCACACCCTAGAGATGATAAAGATAGGCTATATGTAACAAGAAAAGGTGGAAGAGCTCTTGACAACATAAAGGACTGTGTAGAGGTCACAATCCAACAACTCGGAGAATACACAAAAAAGAGAAAATAAAGATTATTTATCGCAGCCAACAACAGCAGATGCAATATATGGACAAACAGAAAAACAAAAAATACTAGAAACGCAAGATGGGAAGAAAAGCAATTATATGCGCACTTCAAACGATAAATTAGAGAGGTTGCACGTAAAAAGAATTGGACATGGTTAAGAAAAGGAAACCTCAAGAGAGAAACTGAATCTCTAATAATTGCTGCACAAAATAATGCCTTAAGAACAAATTATATCAAAGCAAAAATTGATAAGATGCAACAAAACAGTAAATGTAGACTGTTTGGTAACAGAGATGAAACTGTAAACCATGTATTAAGTGAATGTATCAAACTAGCACAACGGGAATACAAAGCTAGGCACGACTGGGTTGGGAAGGCGATTCATTAGGAATTATGCAAAAAATTAAATTTTGACCATACAACAAAATGGTATATGCATAAACCAGAATCTGTTCTTGAGAATGAAACGCATAAATTCTCTGGGACCTTGAGATAAAGATGGATCCCCCTATCCCAGCTAGGAGACCAGACCTAGTGCTGATTAACAATGAAAAAAAAAAGAAAACATGCCAACTGGTGGATTTTGTGATTCCAGCAGATAACAGGGTGAAACTGAAGGAAAATGAAAATATGGATAAATACCTGGACCTTGTCAGAGAATTGAAAAGGCTGTGGAATATGAGAGTGAAAGTGATAGCAATTGTAATTGCTGCACTTGGAACGGTCCCAATAAAATTGAAAAAAAAACTGGAGGATCTGAAAATCAGAGGAAGAATTGAGACACCAGTGACAACCACAAAAAATAAATGAAAAAATAAATTAGCACCGTAAGAAATTGTATTGTAAAAATTTAATATTTTGCAATCTGCACAGGCGACATGTATTTATTTATTTATTTATTTATTTTCAGACTTTTCTTGAATAATCATAGAGTTGAAAATTCTGCTTACATAGTGGTCAACGATTATGGTAAATCCCATAGATAAACTTAGTTTTCCAAGTCAGACTTTTTGTGAACGGACACAATCAAACAAGTGAAGACAAAGCGATCACTGAGTCAGAAGAAAACACAACAAAAATAAACAACCACGCTCCCCTTGCAACAACGACCTGCTTAAACACGAATGGTTTACGAATCTCCACCCAGGGACCTATTGACCGTCACCCATTTCCAAATATTTCTACAGTAAATCAAAAGAATAAAGAAATAATCAGAGTATCCTGTATTTGAGACGAGTTGGGTTTGTGTTTTCCATCAAACACTAGATTATCAGTCAACATGGACATTAACAGATCAGGATCCGCTCAAGGTAGGCGTCAGTTGCTAGACCATGCAGATTGCAGTGATCTGTTACAAAGCCACAACAGCTTAACTGGGAATTACAATGACCTACATCGTAAATAAGATAGATGCCTATTTCTATAAATAAAGTGTTAATCCAGTAAAAGAAAAAGAAACTTATAACACAGATTTTTTTTTTCAAAGCAATCAAGCAAGTCATTTCCAAGTGAAAGTTTGGCATAATATAATCGGCTTATTCAATATGTGTTCTTGTCTAGACTAAAGATAAGTAAAACATTTTCTGTTGCCTAAGCAATTTTGGAATGCTGATAGGAAAAAAGTTTCAGCACAAGTCAAAAGGGTTTGTCTGACTTCTAAATCAAAATCCAAAATATTTTTTATTCCGTTTGATTTAAGTATCAGCCTCTTACACCACGTTACTGTAGAAATAGAATCGGAGACCCCAGTTCAAATAGTGGTTTCAGTTTGACTTCATGATAATGACCTTGGGAAAGGCATGAATCTGTCTGTTTTCTCCAGCTATGGGCAAATAATAGATCAGAATGTGTTATCTTTTAGACATAGAAATCGGTTTCGGGAATGAAAACTCTAAATTCACTTGAAATTGACCTTGTATCACATCCTTATTTTACCCTGTCGGTGATGCATCGTTTCCACACGTATAAGGTATTTTTGCATTTGGCATTGAGGTTCTAGTTATAGAGCTCTGTAAAGTATAGAGTTAACTCATTACTCCTGTTAGCTCCTAGTTAGTGGGTAAAATCTATGGTACTTTCTACTTTATTTAATTTATCCGTAACTTTTGTTAAGTCAATATTTTGAGGATATATAAATAATGTCATCTATGTAATGAAAATAGAATATTTGGGTAATATATATATATATATATATATATATATAATATATATATATATATATATATACCCTAATATTCTATTTTCATTACATAAATGACATTTTACTGCTTTGTGTGTGATTCGAACCCTGGCTGTCAAGCTGACAGGTGGGGACTCAAACCATTACACCAGCCGGCCTTTCCCAGATTTTTCGTAGGTTATATTCCACTTATAGTGACTTTACTACACGACAGTATGAGAAGTAACAAACAAACAATATGTTTTGATATGGCTTTATCTAGCCGACAATTTTTGGGAGAATATGTGCTTAATACATATATATATATATATATATATATATATAGAGAGAGAGAGAGAGAGAGAGAGAGAGAGAGAGAGAGTTACTCTCGTAAAAATATGATTTTAGATTTATAGCACTCAAAGAAGATCACTTCACTTTTATTTCATATTTTAGTTTTCGGTCAGTTCTTTATTAATCTTAGGTTAGTAGATCAAAAGCCTCCATATTTTAGACAATCAGATAGGACAGAATTCACTAACCTTCAAATCCGGTTGAGAAATAATCTTTCTAACAATCATACTAGTGTACGTATTCTTTAGCCACACTAAACAGAAAACCAAGAAGACACAAATCGATGCATTGATGATTGTGATACGCCTATCTTCCAACTTGCTTGTTTGCTTATCGGCAAAATCTAAAATCTGAATGTTCTTAAAAATACCTATACAATAAAATGCAAGTATGCAATTGCCTTGTATAATTTAATAAAATGCTATGTACGTATTTGATAAAAGGCAGAGTTCTTTAAAAAAATGACAGTATGAATGTCAAAAGTTTTTCGCACGCGCGTGCGTGTGGGTTTATCTGTGCATTTATTTTTGTATACAAAGTATTGTTTTTTAAACATTTAATAGATAATTCTCTTGAGTAACAAATCATTCTAACCTTTAAAAAAGTAACGCCTAGGCCTTTAGAAAGGCCTCATTTCGAATAAGACAAAACAAATGGAAATTGAATAAAATGTTGCTCTATCGGTTAATTTTGATTTCCTATTAAAATTAAGTAATTAGATATTTTTTTTATATATTTTTAAAGATAGGAATGTTGTTTTTTTCGATTGGTAAGTTTTGATACAATGAAAGAAAGTGCGAAAATGGTTTATTATAAAACTTCGCACAAAACGGATAATTATATACTATAAGTATTTTGTTATTATAAACCAATAGTTTTTATAGACTTTCTCAAAGAACTTTGTAAGAAATTCTTTATGGATCCAAAACAGTTAGTAAAACATAGTTTACTTAAATGTTTAAAAGGTATACGAGTCCCCTGTTTACAGGTGATATTAAGTAAAGAAATAGTTTATTTCAAATCAAAAAGAATATAGAATAACGCCAACCAAATGACGTGATGTATTTAAAAGTGAAAATGGAACGATTAATCCACGGATTATTATTATTATTATTCACTCGTTTTGAGTTTTCACACCAGGTTAGCTGATGGTATTTCACTGGAGTCTGAGTGACAGCAAGTCTCCTCAGGTCTCCAGGACTCTTCTGAGTATTCTGGCAGATTGCAGCAGTGCAGTGTTCTGAATGGTTTCAATCCTTCATTTGATATCCAAACTTTCCAGACCCTTTTCTAATCCTTTTGGCTGTTCCAGTGCACCAACCACAATTGGTATCACTTTTACTTTCATGTTCCATAAGTTTTTCAGTTCTCTAGCATGGTCCAGATATTTGTCACTTTTTCATTTTCCTTTAGCTTCACCCTGTGATCTGCTGGCACTGCAAAATCCACCAGTTGACAAAGTTCTTCTTTTTTTGTTTATCAACACTAAGGTCTGGTCTTCTTGCTGGGTATTAATTATTATTATAAAAACATTTTAAAAAGTCCGGTGGGGTCAGATAGATAAATATCCATTCCATAAACAATAAAATGATTACTGATTCAGAAAGCCAGCTAGCTAATTCCTTTTTGAATATATTAGAATATTAATTAAGTCGCTTGAACTTCAGACTGTTCTTTTTATGCAATAACGAGTTTTAATGCTAAAATAAACTCTATCGTTGCAGGAGAAAAAAATATCGTAGATATTTAAATGCGATTCTTTTTGGAATCAGCAAATCTAGTAAAGCTGGCGATGCGTACCGACAGACACAGACAACATTGATTTAATACTTACTCTGATTTGCTGTGAGCGAATTTCTGGTGTTGTCATTACTTGGCGAGTTAAGGAAACCTAGAGTGCTAGTGATGACGAATATCGTAGTGGTTGAATAACAAGATTCATGATGATAAGGTCACCAGGAGGTATTAGAGGATTCAAAGAAAGCTATGAAGGGAATGTATTTCTTATATTGCTACATATTTATAGAGTTATAAAAGAAAATTATAATGGACAAACATAGCGTGAGAATCAGTTATTTTGATAATCAGGGAGTATATGAGTTATATTTTAGATAATGAAAAATAGAAATTTTTTCCTTTCTGTGTTAAGACGGAGAGAAAGAATGGGTAGGAATGACAGTGTTAAGTAAAGCTCTTGTAGTGAAATAATCATTACGAAATTTATTGTATTTAGAAATGACGTAGAAATTTCGGGATGGTAAAACTACTTTGAGACAGAGACAGAGACAGTCAGACCGCGGACACAATTCAAAGAGAGAGACAGAAATGACATAGATATAGGCATAGAGAGAAATAATGTCAGAAGTCAATTAACCATTGAAGAAAACATAATAAACAAACATGAAGAATTAATGCTAAATGTGGGTTTCCTGAGGAGAATAATACGTAGATAGAGAGAAGAAGTGATATGAGTGAACACGCAAAAAAATAGAGACAGACAACAGACAGACACATAGATAGATATAAAGAAAGAGTGAGATAGAGAGATAAAGGAGAGAGAGAGAGAAAGGGAGAAAGAAAGAGAGAGAATGAAGTGAGGATGGAGTAAGAACGGAGAGCTAAAAGTAATGAAGCTGAATGATTATTTTCAAGAGCAATACCACAATGAATTTTAAACAGGAAGAAACATTGGTTTGATTAAGATACTGGAAAGTATGATGTCTTTTTGATTTTGAATGCTACCCATTGCTTCTGCGTCTCGTAAAATACTTAGACAAAAAAAGAGAAAGAGATAGATAAGTGATGAAAAGACAAGTAAAATTTGAAAACCAATGGCGAATAGTAACATAGACTTGTAAAAGGAATTGGTACAAAAACGGAGTTTTATTGGAGAAGCTGACAACTTCAGATGAGTTGGTGTTTTATGCCATTGCTTTCATCTATAGGTATTCATCTTTTTATATACATCTCTTTAGTTTCATTTATTTTATCGTTAGTAAGTTGGCGCTTGGTCAGATTACTACAACCCTATATAGTAACCTCTGTCAAAGTGTCACTATGTCTTCGTTTATATATGCATTAATGTTAAGCGGTCTCATGGCCACAGAAACCGATACATTCTCATCTGTCTAAAGAGAAACTTTCATGAACATATTTTTAAATATCTGATAGAGCATCGTAGCTTAACTGAAATAAATTCACCGTTAGATTCAAATCTACAAGGAAGGAAAACATGGTAAAATGGAGTCACGAAAATTGGGTAAAACAAAGCGCTTAGAGCATCTATATCAAAATAGTAAAAATATTGTAAGAGATGAAAGAGCTCACAACTCTGAGTTTTCAAGGTTTCAGGTGACTTTGATTAATACCTGTCGATTGAAGGTAACTAATCTATATACATCTCTCTCTTCTCTTCTCTCTCTCTCTATATATATATATATATATATATAATATAATAATATAAATGTGACATGATATAACCTTACATCACATGGCACCACTTTAAGTCACGTGATTTTATGAAGAGATGTTGACTCCGACTTGAATCTCTTATCAAAAAGACTAGAAGGATTACGAAAATCTATTATGTTTATAGTTTCCAAGTACAATTTTCAATGATTCCTTATTACAAAGTTAGTTCACTTTTTAATATATATATATAATATATATATATATATTATATATATATATATATACTATATTATATATATATATATATATATTATATATGAAAAGTTAAAATAATGATATGAATCCGACAATATGTGTAGAAAGTTTGTAGAAAAAAACAAGATGTTAATAGTTTTTGCTGGCAGAAATCTGTTTTGACCACAATGAAGCGGTCTTTATCAAAGCAACATTGTTAAACTGAAAGACGAAAAAATATATCGTAAAATTCCGGTCCTGATCGAGAGCGTTCTGTGCCTCGTGATTTACGATATATTTTTCGTCTTTCCGTTTACAATGTTGCTTGATAAAGACCGCTTCATATGATCGAAAGTGATTTCTCTCATCAAAGTTATTACCATCTTGTTTTTTCTACAAACTTTCTAACACACAACACACACAACACACACACACACACACATATATCATCTATCTATTCTATCTATCTATATATATATATATATATAAATATATATATATAAGTGTTTCGCCTTGTTGATCGCATAGGCGAGAAACTGTCTGTAACCAGGGCATCGTTGACTCCATGTCTACACTAGATTAACTTTGGAGAAATGTTCCTCTCCAGATAATAAACTGTTTACTCATTAAATATATACCTATTATATATTTATATTATATATATCTTATCTATGTATATCTATATCTATCTATCTATATATATATATATCTATGTATATAAATTTATATATATTTGTTATATATAGTGTGTGGTGTGTGTGTGTGTGTGTGTATGTGGTGTGATTTTGTGTGTGTATGTGTGTGTTATAAACAAATGAGAAATAGCACTGTTTTAAAGCAATGATCGGATGGTGAATACATGTATTAAATAGAACTTATATATAATATATATATATATATATATATATAAATATATATATATTTACACACACACACACACACACACAACATATATATATATATTAAAGTGTAGGGACTACGTATGCTTTGTTATATGACTCTAATAAAGATGACAAGACTATTAGTGGAGATAATGCTAATTAACTCAAATAAACTAGTGAGAGAAAAATACTTATATCTAAGGTCGTGAAATGAAGCATCAAACAATAATATTACTATTTCGGCGATAATTTCGAAACCCAGTCTCTTTAATACTGATAAATTTAATTGTGAGTGCTAAACCCTTCAGGGCACAAGCTTTCAACAGGAAAAATGTCCTGGAGTTTAACTGTCGATTGCTGATAGTTTATCCGTATCTGTATGTTCCTATGTTAACGAATGTATATCTAAGTTTGACGTCCAGGCTTTTCGAAAATATCGCGAATAGTAATCATTTTGTTTGAGTGCTTCAATTTCAAGACCTTAGATATAAGTATTTTTTCTCTCACTAGTTTATGAGTTATTAGCATTATCTCCACTAATAGTCCTGTCATCTTTTTAGAGTGATATAACAAGCATGACGTAGTCCCTACAACTTTAATATATATATGATATGGTGTGTGTGTGTGTGTGTGTGTGTGGTAAATATATATATTATTATATAGTATATATATATATATATTATATATTAAGTGTTTTCTTTTTAATACATGTATCACCATCCGATCATGCTTAAACCAGTATGCTTATTCCATTTGTTTATAAACACACATAACACAACAATACACACCATACACACACACACCACACACCACAATATATATACAAATATATATATATATACAATTATATATTATATAGATATGATAGATATAGATATACATAGATATAGATTATATAGATATAAATATATTATATATGGTGATATATTTATGAAGTAAACAGTACTTATTATCATGGAGAGAACATTTCCTAACCAAAGTTAATCTAGTGTAGACCATGGAGTCAACGATGCCTGGTTACAGACAGTTTCTCGCCTATGCGATCAACAAGGCGAAACACTTATATATATTTATATATATATTATAATATATAGTAGATAGATAGATAGATAGATAGATATATGTGTGGTGTGTGTGTGTGTTGTGTGTGTGTGTAGAAAGTTTGTAAGAAAAAACAAGATGGTAATAATCTTTGATGAGAGAAATCTCTTTCGATCAATATGAAACGTCCTTTATCAAAGCAACATTGGTAAAACGGAAGACGAAATAATATATCGTAAATCACAGGCACAGACCGCTCTTCGATCAGGACGGATTTACGATATATTTATTTCGTCTTTCAGTTTTTACAATGTTGCTTTGATAAAGACCGCTTCATGTGGTCAAAAACAGATTTCTGCAGCAAAAACTAATTAACATCTTGTTTTTTTCTACAAACTTTCTACACATTTGTCGGATTCAATATCCTTTTACTTTATATATATATATATATATAATATATATATAATATAATATATATTATAATATATATATATATATATTATATATATAAAAAGTGAAACTACTTTGTATAAGGGAATCAATTGAAATGTACTTGGAAACTATAAACATAATAGATTTTCTGTAATCCTTCTAGTCTTTTGATAAGAGATTTCACGTTCGGAGTCAACATCTCTTCATAAAATCAGTGACTAAAGTGGTGCCATGTGATGTAAGTGTTATAATCATTTCACATTTATATATATATAATATATATATATATATTATATATATATTTATAGAGAGAGAAGAGAGAGAGAATGTATATAGATTTTTTAGTTACTCAAATCGACAGGTATAATCAAAGTCACCTGAACTGAAACTCAGAGTTGTGAGCTCTTCATCTCTCATAATTTTACTATTGATATAGAGCTCTAAAGCGCTTTGTTTTTACCAATTTCGTGCTCCATTCTATCATGTTTTCCTTTCCTTGTAGATTTGATCTAACGTGAATATGTAATTTCCAGTTAGCTACGATGCTCTATCAGATATTTATAAATATGTTCATGAAGTTTTCCTCCTTTAGACAGATGAGAATTGTATCGGTTTTCTGTGGCCATGAAGACGCTTAACATTAATGCATATATAACGAAGACATAGTGAACTTTGACAGAGGTTATATATAGTTGTAGTATCTGACAAGCGCCAACTTACTAACGATAAAAATAAATGAAACTAAAGAGATTGTAATTAAAAGATGAATACCTATAGATGAAGCAATGCATAAAACACCACTGCATCTCGAAGTGTCAGCTTCTCAATAAATCGTTTTTGTACAATTCCCTTTTACAGGTCTATGTTACTATTCGCCATTGGTTTCAAATTTTACTTTGTCTTTCCTCACTTAATCTATCTCTTTCTCTTTTTTGTCTAAGTATTTTTTACGAGACGCAGAAGCAATGGTAAGCATCAAAATCAAAAACATCATTACTTTTTCAGTATGCTTTAATCAAACCATGTTCTTCCTGTTTAAAATCATTGTGTATTGCTTTGAAAATATCATCAGCTTCATTACTTTAGCTCTCCGTCTTACTCCATCCCTCACTCATTCTCTCTCTTTCTTTCTCCCTTTCTCTCTCTCTCTCCTTTTATCTCTCTATCTCACTCTTTCTTTATATCTCTATCATGTGTCTGTCTGTCGCTCTGTCTCTATTTTTTGGTGTTCACTCATATCACTCTTCTTCTCTCTATCTACGTTATTATTCTCCTCAGGAACCCACATTTAGCCATTAATTCTTCTATGTTTGTTTTATTATGTTTCTTCAATGTAATTGACTTCTGACATTATTTCCTCTATGCTATATCTATGTCACTTTCTGTCTCTCTTTGAATTGTGTCGTCGGTCTGAACTGTCTCGGTTCTTGTCAAAGTAGTTTCATCCCGAATTTCTACGTCTTTCTAAATACAATAAATTTCGTATGATTATTTCAATACAGAGCTTTACTTAAACACTGTCAATTCCTACCCATTCTTTCTCTCCGTCTTAACAAGAAAGGAAAATTTCTTTTTTCATTATCTAAAATATAACTCAATACTCCTGATTATCAAAATACTGATTCTCACGCTATCGTTGGTCCATTATAATTTTACTTTTATAACTCTATAAATATGTAGCAATATAAGAAATACATTCCATTCATAGCTTCTTTTGAATCCTCTAATACCTCCTGGTGACTTATCTATCATGAATCTTGTTATTCAAACCACTACGAATATTTCGTCATCATATGCCTGCTAGTTTCCTTAACTCGCCAAGTAAGAAACACGAATTCGCTCACAGCAAATCAAGTAAGTATTAATCATGTTGTCTGTGTCTGTCGGTATCGCATCGCAGGCTTACTAGATTTGCTGATTCCAAAAGAATCGCATTTAAAATATCTACGATATTTTTTCTCCTGCACGATAGAGTTTATTTAGCATAAAACTCGTTTATTGGCATAAATAAGAACAGTCTGAAGTTCAAGCGAACTTAATTAATATTCTAATATATTCAAAAAGGATTAGCTACTGGCTTTCTGAATCAGTAATCATTTTAATTGTTTACTGGATGGATATTTATATCTGACCCCACCGAACTTTTTAAAAATGTTTTATAATAATAATAATACCCAGCAAGAGACCAGACCTAGTGTTGATAAACAAAAAAAGAAAGCACTGTCAACTGGTGGATTGGCAGTGCAGCCGATCAACAGGGTGAAGCTTAAAGGCAAATGAAAAAGTGGACAAATATCTGGACCATGCTAGAGACTGGAAACTTGATGGAAACGATGAAAGTAAAAGTGATAACCAATTGTGGTTGGTGCACATTTTTTTTTTTTTTTTTTTTTTTGGTTTTTTTTTTTTTTTTTTTTTTTTTTGGAACAGTCCAAAAAGGATTAGAAAAGGTCTGGAAAGTTGGATATCATGAAGATTGAACCATTCGAACAGCTGCCTGCTGCAATCTGCCAGAATACTCAGAAAGTTCCCTGGAGACTGAGGAGACTTGCATGTCACTCAGATCTCCAAGTGAAATACCATCAGCTAACTGTGAAAACTCAAAACGAGTGAATATAATAATAATAATCCGTGGATTAATCGTGTCCATTTTCACTTTAGAATCATCACGTCATTTGGTGTGGCGTTATTCTATTTTTTCTTTTTCTGACTTCTGAAATAAAACTTTCTTTACTTAATATCACCTGTAAACAGGGGACCTCGGTAATACCTTTTAAAACATTTAAGTAAACTATGTTTACTAATTTTTTTCTGTTTTGGATGCCATAAGAGATCTTACAAGTTTGTTGAGAAAGTTATAAAAACTATCGGTTATTTAATAATACAAAATACTTATGTTATGAATTATGCCGTTCTGTGTCAAGTTGTTTTTTATACTAAACATTTTTCGCACTTTCTTTCATTGGTATCAAAACTTACCACGAAAAAAACAACATTCTAATCTTTTAAAAATATATAAAAAAATTATCTAATTTACTTAATTTTAATAGGAAATAAAATTAAACGATAGAGCAACATTTTATTCAATTTCCATTTGTTTGTCTTATTCGGAAATGAGGCTTTCTAAGGCTAGGCGTTAATTTTTAAAGGTTAGAATGCATTTGTTACTGCAAGAGAATTATCTATTAAAATGTTTAAAAAACAATACTTTGTATCACAATAATGCACAGATCAACCACACGCACGGCGGCGTGCGAACTTTTTGACATTCATATGTCATTTTTTTTAAGAACTCGCCTTTTTAATTCAATACGTAATAGCATTTATTAAATTATACAAGGCAATTGCATACTTGCATTTTATTGTATAGGTATTTTTAAGAAGCATTCAGGAATTTAGATTTTGCGATAAGCAAACAAGCAAGTTGGATAGATAGGGCGTATCCCCAAACAAAAAATTTCCCAAATCAAAATGCCAATCCCGATTTGGGGGTCCCCCCTTTTTTTTTCCCTTTTATGGGTTTTTTTTTTCCCTTGTTTTTAAAAGTTTGGGGTTGTGGGGGGCCTAAAAGAATAACGTTTTTGTTACCACCTATAAAGTTATGATTATTGGTTTTAAGAAAGAAATTAAAATTTTTTTCCCCTTCAACCCGGAAAATTTTTTGAAGGTTTAAAGTTGGGAATTTCTTTGTCCCCCCCCTATCCCTGAAAAAAAAATTTTTTTGGTTCCCTAAAATATGGAGGCTTTTGATCTACTCACTAAGATTATAAGACTGACCGAAACTAAAATATGAAATAAAAATTGAAGTGATATCTTTTGAGTGCTATAAATCTAACATCTATATTTTATACGAGAGTAACTCTCTCTCTTCATCTCTCGTCTCTCTCTCTCTCTCTATATATATATATATATATTATATATATGTATTAAGCACATATTCTCCAAAAATTGTCGGCTAGATAAAGCATATCAAACATATTGTTTGTTTGTTTCTTCTCAGTACTGTCGTGTAGTAAAGTCACTATAAGTGGAATATAACAGCTACGAAATCTGGAAAGGCCGGCTGGTGGTAATGGTTTGAGTCCACCTGTCGCTTGCAGCAGGGTTCGAATCACACACAAAGCAGGTAAAATAATGTATTATGTAAATGAAAATAGAATATTAGGGTATATTAATATATATATATATATATATATAATATATAATATATATATTATAACCCAAATATTCTATTTTACATTACTAGATGACATTATTTTATATCACTCAAATATTGATTAACAAAGTTACGGATAAATTAAATAAAGTAGAAAAGTACCACTGATTTTACCCACTAACTAGGAGGTAAAGGAGTATGAGTTAACTCTATCTTTAACAGAGCTCTTAACTAGAACCTCATGCATGCAAAATCTTATACGTGTGGAACGATGCACACCGACAGGGTAAATAAGGATGTGATAAAGGTCATTTTCAAGTGAATTTAGAGTTTTCAATTCCCGAAACCGATTTCCTATGTTAAAAAGATAATAGATTCTGATCTATTATTTGCCCATAGTGGAGTAAAACAGACAGATATGCTTTCCCAAGGTCATTATCATGAAGTCAAACTGAACCACTATTTGAACTGGGGTCTCCGATTCCTATTCTACCAGTAACGTGGTGTAAGAAGGCTGATCCTTAAATCAAAACGGAAATAAAAATATTTTGGATTTTGATTTAGAAGTCAGAAACAAACCCTTTTGACTTTGCTGAAACTTTTTCATCGCATTCCAGAAGTTGGCCTTAGGCAACAGAAATGTTTTGACTGACTTTAGTCTAGCCAAGAACACATATTGAATAAGCCGATTATATATATGTCCAAACTTCACTTGGAATGACTTGCTTGATTGCTTTGAAAAAAAAATCTGTGGTATAAGTTTCTTTTTCTTTTACTGGATTAACACTTTATTTATAGAATAGGCACTATTTATTTCGACTGTAGGTCATTGTAATTCAGTTAAGCTGTTGTGCTTTGTACAGATCACTGCATCTGTCATGTCAGCAACTGGACGCCTCACTTGAGCGATCCTGATTGTTTAATGTCCATTGTTGACTGATAATCTAGTGTTGATGGAAAACACAAACCCAACTCGTCTCAAATAGCAGGATCCTGATATTCTCTCTTATTCTTTTGATTTACTGGTAGAAAATATTTGGAAATGGGTGACGGTCAATAGGCCTGGTGAGTCGTAAACCATTCGTGTTTAAGCAGGTCGTTGTTGCAAGGGAGCGTGGTTTGTTTATCTTTGTTGTGTTTTTTTCTGACTAATGTGAAAAATTCGCTTTGTCTTCACTTGTTTGATTGTTCCGTTCACAAAAATGTCGGACTTGGAAAACTAAGTTTATTCTATGGGATTTAACGCATAATCGTTGACCACTATGTAAGCAATTTTCAACTCTATGAATTAGAAAAGTCTGAAAATAAATAAATACATAAATAAATACATGTCGCCTGTCGATTGCAATATTAAATTTTACAAATACAATTTTTACCCGGTGCTAATTTATTTTTTCATTTATTTTTTGTGGTTGTCACTGGTGTCTCAATCTTCCTTGATTTTCAGATCCTCCAGTTTTTTTTTTCAATTTTATTGGGACGTTTCAAGTTCAGAATTACAATTGCTATCACTTTCATCTCATATTCCACAGCCTTTTCAATTTCTGACAAGGTCCAGGTATTATCCATATTTTCTTTCCCTTCAGTTCACCTGTTATCTGTGAATCACAAAATCCACCAGTTTGGCATTTTTCTTTTTTTTTCATGTTAATCGCCACTAGGTCTGGGTTCCTAGCTGGGATATGGGATCATCTTTATCTCAAGGTCCATCCGGGGGGGGGGGGGAGGAATTTATCGTTTCATCTCAAAGAACAGGATCTGGTTTATGCATATACCATTTTGTTGTATGGTCAAAATTTAATTTTTTGCATAATTCGCTAATAATCGCCTTCCAACCAGGTCGTGCTTAACTTGTATTCCCGTTGTGCTAGTTTGATACATTCACTTAAATACATGGTTTACAGTTTTCATCTCTGTTACCAAACAGTTAATTTACTGTTTTGTTGCATTTATCAATTTTTGGCTTTGAATAATTTGTTCTTGCAGTATTTGTGCAGAATTATTAGAGATTCGTTTCTCTCTTGAGGTTCGCTTTTCTTACCATGTGCAGTTCTTTTACGTGCAACCTCTCTAATGTTATCGTTTGAAGTGCGCATATAATTGCTTTTCTTCCCATCTTGCGTTTCTAGTATTTTTTGTTTTTTCTGTTTGTCCATAATATTGCATCTGCTGTTGTTGGTGCGATAAATAATCTTTATTTTCTCTTTTTGTGTATCTTCCCGAGTTGTGGATTTGTGACTTACAGTCCTTTATGTTGTGCCCAAGAGCTCTTCACCTTTTCTTGTTACATATAGCTGTATCTTTATCATTCTCTAGGGTGTGGACCTATGTGTCTCGTATTAATTTTCTAGTCCTTTTTTGTCGATTTGTCTGAGTTCTTCTTTTGTCCATTTATTAAGATATGGACCCAGAATATATATCTTATAAACGGAGCCGGCGGTATATTATTCTTTGTAAGCTTTATACGGTTAGCTTTTGGTCTTCTAAGTGCATTCTTTTTGTCTAGAGGTATGCTTTGTTAAGACCTTTTTCTTTTCAATCTCTGTTTGCTTGAAAAGTTTCTGCTTCCTGCGTATGGGCCCTCGGGTCGTTAGTAGCAGTTTTCAGTAGTCGTTGTTAGTTCAGAACAACACAGGCAAGTCGTAATGTCACGAGGTTGTTTTCCCTTTCTTGGCCCGTTATTCTTTTTTGAGAGAAGGAGTGATGAGTGTGTGTGTGAGAGGAGAGAGAGAGAGAGAGAGAGAGAGAGAGAGAGAGAGAGAGAGAGTAGAGAGAGAGGAGAGAGAAAGGGAGGGGTAATGTCAATTATTCTATCGAAATCATGTCGTTACTCTATGCGAAACACATCAAACGGAAGCCCGTCTGCCTTACGAAAGCTCAGCCGAAGACCCATTTTCTCTTCTTCGCTTTCCGGTCAAAAACCGAAATATATATATATCATATTATATATTATATATATATATAAAATTAATATTTATATTATAAATTATATATTAAATCTAGTTCGGGTCATTCGTCAGTCAATTGCGGCCCTACGTGAGTGTTTACCCTTCCAAACTTTAACTTGTTCTTTTTTTTCTTCTCTTAACCTGAATCCATTACCGTTTCTTTTCAATTCCTACATCCCTTAGACATAAGAATTAGCAACCTCTAAATATCCTAAGTTATTTGTAAGTTCTTTTCTTCAAGTATTTTATAGGTGTCCTGATTTGGTAGTGTGTATTCTGTCATCATTTTCTTTCCTTTTTTTTAATAAAAAGGGAAAGAAAGTAAAGCATAGCATATTTTTATTCAAATTCATCCATATTCCGCCCCACTTTGGCTAATTATATCACCTGAAATGGGGTTTTTAGCATGGTTTCTAGTTCTTTTTTTAAAAATCTTTTACAAATTTTTTAATGTCATCCATGTACTAAGGGTGGTTTTCTTTCCTGAGAGTTAGAGAATTTGTACCCCCTGTTCATTTTCTGAGTATATGATTAAGTGGCATATTGATAATAATAAATAGAAGTGTGTAGCGAGTTCTTGAAAATACTATTTGGATTTTTTACTTCTGTCATGAATTGCCTTCCTGCTTTTAATGGGACTCCGCAGTTTTCCATGGCCTTTTTGGATAAGTTTATGGTGTTGCTGATATTTTGTACCTTTTTAGACATTCTAAACCCAAAGTATTTGGACGAGACAATAACTTTCTGTTTAGTAATCCATGCCAATTGCAATATTTTTTCGCACATTTTTAACTTCCTTCAAGATGTGTTACTATATATGTAAGTCATGGTGTTCTCTTTTTCCCTTGCGGCATCCTTTCTGTTCTTCTGGAAAAAGCTTACATCGATTCAGTGAAAAATATATTTATTCTTTTTACTACCGCGTCGAATATTTCCACATTATAGGCAGACCCAGTTTATGTGTTCTATAATTGCTAAGGATATTTCCTTTTTGAGGTCTTTCTGGATTAGGGTAGTTATGCCCTTTTGTCATCCCGTTCGGGTACTCATGTCTGTAGCACTGTTTCTATTATTATTATTATTATTATTAATTATTTTATATTATTATTTCACCCATTGAGCTTTCACAACTGGTGTAGCCCGAGGTTCAAACTGAGGCTGAAGTGACAGCAAGTCTGCCCAGGTCTCAGGACTCTCCTGAGTCTCAAGGCCGATTCTCAACAATGCTGTATGTCCTGGGTGGCCTCGATCTTCTCTGATTTCCATCCTTCCAGACTCAATTACATTGGTACATCTTTAGCCCTCATGTTTCCACAGTTTTCTCGTTCTCTAGCCAATACAAGTATTTGTCAATCTTTTCGCTGTCTTTTATTTTCACTCTGTGACGACCGGGCGCAACTCCACGAGATACAAGTCCTTCCTGCTTCTGTCTTCCAAAACTAGGTGATGCACTCTGCGGGATTAGGTGATCGTGTGTACCTAAAAGTCTCAGATATTTTGTGCGTCTTATTCACAGGACACATTCAGGCTTGTGCATATAAATTTAGTTTGAATGTGAAAATTGATTTTCTTTCACAGTTCCAGTGGCACATTTCCACCAATCGTGTCTAGTCTTGTACTCTCTTTGGGGCGAGTTTACTGCATTCCACTTTATTGATGTGTTGACAGTTTCGTCTCTCCCCTTCTACAACTTGCTATTCTTGTTGTGTCGTATTATTTTCGCTTTATATATTTTGTCCTTATGGCAATGTCTTGTGCTGCATTATAAAAGGAGCTGTTTCTCTCCTTGAGGTGTCCCTTCTTAGCCATGTCCATGTCTTCTGATGTGCGATCTCTCCGTGTTCGCTTGAAGT
This sequence comes from Doryteuthis pealeii, assembly GCA_023376005.1. Lineage (NCBI taxonomy): Eukaryota > Metazoa > Mollusca > Cephalopoda > Myopsida > Loliginidae > Doryteuthis > Doryteuthis pealeii. The sequence continues at coordinate 100,769,955 of CM042155.1, forward strand.
GTCCAATTAGTTTTTTTTCTTTCCATTTTGATTTCTCGTCTTTGTTATATTTGTGCTCGTCCTTGTTGCAATTGTTTTTTTCTGGCTGCTGCTATTAGTCTTCTTTGCTCTTTTTTGTATATTCATCGAATGCTTGAATTGTCGAATCTTCAGTCTTCAATACTGGCCGAGACGCTCTTCCTCCTTTCTTCTTCTTTCTGATACATATGTGTCGCTTCTCGGGTGTAATGCCTTATGACATTGTCAGAAGCTTCCTGTCCTTTGGTCCACCTCGGAGCTCTTCTCTGTTCATTTTGAAGAATGGTCCTGGTGTAATCTTACAAGAGGGACAAGCAGGTGTTTATACCCTTGATAAGATTCTGCTGCTGAGTTTAGCTCCTAGAAGTTATTATTATTATTTTATTATTATATTATTATTAATTATTATTATTTTATTAAAGGCCATAAAAATGTACTTGAATCCTTGCATTTTAGTTTATTATCTTAGTCTAGCAACAATTTATCTAAATATTAGTACTATCGATGACTTGTCGGCAACATTTGACAATAGATTTGGGAATAAGCACTTGTCATCTAATGTAACACACGTTTTTCACCCGATAGCAAGCCTTGACATTATGCTCCAGATTTCACATTTTGTATTTTTTGAATTTTATGAAGAAAAAAATTGTATTCTCAATTGTTTGGAGGGCATGTTGATAGGTTTGTCATCAATGTGTTTAGCGTGAATGATACAATTTATACGTGACAGTAGACCATATTTCCCGTTTTTAAATAATCAGGCTCGAGAGTTAAAGTAGAAATGTTGTTGGCATTATATCCCCAAATGTGTGTGTGTGTGTGTGTGTGTGTGTGTGTGTGTGCTGTGTGATTTAGAGAGTAAATGTGTTTTACATTTTCATATCGACCGCTTTATGGTTAAGTTAATTGTGTACTTCTCAGAGTCTGTGTAGCATTCACGCCCAAGTGAAATTACTTGTTTTTACTTAATTTTTTTCCTGTCCGAGCAACCTCACCAACTAGAAAAGAGGCCTCAACAGCAGCTTCATACTCATTTTTCCAGTTCTAAATACAGCCATCTTGCCGTCACGTAAAACGATTTAATCATTTTATTTATTCAATATTCATCTCGTAAATAGTGTAACGAATGATTGGATAAAACAGTTTGAGGATTGCGTGAAACATCTTTAATCGTTAGTTTAAGAAAGAACGTACAGAATGGTATAAGAAATCAATTCTTACGAAAGTGGTTTAAAGTATTAATCAGATTTAAAGGGTTTTTTTCTTTGCTAATGTTATCTCGGGATTTTTTTATATAAGACTGAGAAGAAAGGAGATCCTTTAAAAGATGAATATTTTCCTTGGTGAATAAAAAAACAGATAGAACGGTTAGATAAATATAAATTTATGCCTAATATAATTCAGAAAGATTAACTTGCATTTTTCCTTTAATTTAACGATATCACATAAAGGATTTTCTTAAATGGTAAAAGAAAAAATAGCATAACATTAAAGATTGGTTCGTCTCACTTTAACGCAGTTCCATTGTCATCGAGAAAGTTGGCGGAAAGGCAGAGGATTAACAAACATCTCCACACACACACACACACCACACACACAACACACACACACACACAATATTATATATATATTTATATATACTATTTATAGTATAGTTTGTCGCTAACAATGCGTTACACCCACAATATACGAAGGAAAATTCATAATATATAATATTAATAATTTAATACATATTTACTTCTTGATCTGTGTAGAATTTTGGTAATGAATATACCTAATGATATGATTTTCAATGCATAATTAGACATGAGGAATCTGAAAAAATGATTCTAATTATGTTGAAATATATATATATATATATACTATTATATATATTATATATATATAAAAGATAGATAGATAGATAGAGAGAGAGAGGAGGGGGAGACAGAGAGGAGATGCACATCGCAACCACACAGAGACAACAGGAGTGAGACCAAGCGCACACCGAAATTTATACATAGACACATACTTCTTCTCTGCGTCAAGCACTTTTCATAGCATTGCACATGTTTTTAACAGTATCTATTATTTTCTTCGTTCATGTAGCTTTTAAGTGCGACAGCTTGATTGTAATCCTAGCTTGATACACGCAAACTTTTTTATTTATGAGACCATATAAAAGAGGTAAATTACTTTTGTTTTATATTGCTCTATTGACATCATAATTAGTACTTTTTTGGTTTAAAAAACCTGTTGAAACATATTTTTAACAGTAACCTAAATTATATATATATATATGATATATATATATTATATATATATATATATATATATAAAAAGAGATTTTGGTATGTAGCTGTCGACGTATACAAAAAAACGGAGGTACTCAGTTTCAACATCTTGCATACACCGATTGATCCGTTCTAACTTAAGAAAATTCAAAATTTGGTTATTGATTTTTACCTGATTAAGGGATTTAATCGTTAATTATCAAAATCACCATTTGCGGAACTGTCCGTATATCAGGCCCCCTGATAATAAATATTGTCTCTGCCTGCTTATTGTTAAGCGATAACAGCAGCGAAGTTTTGATTTAATGAATTAATTTTTGCGTCTAAAGCCGTTCAGCTCCGAATTTATGGCTTTTATGGTCAGTCTTTAATAAATCTTTATATGTTAGAAAGATTAAGAAAACACTCTTCCAAAATATTGTAACTTGTGTGAGTTTTTATTAATTGAATCATTTTTACAGCGAGTAAAATAAAAATGGCTTCGGATAGCCAGCTGGCCTACTGATTATTGCGATACAAGGCAGTTTATTATTATAGTCAGATCGGATCTCTTACACCTATTTAGGATTTTTAATCTTTAAAATTTGATATTCTAGTATAGATGAAATAAGTCTTTCTGAAATATGTAATTTGGTATGTGTTTTTAAGATTATTTCTTTTTACAGGCGGTAAAAAAAAAAATACTATGTAAGGCGATAATAGAATAAAAGCTCGAAATCTTTAAGTCTTCTGATATGTAAAAAATTTTTGTATGTTTTTTTTATAATAAATTATTTGTTAGGTAGCAGCGGTCTGTCCATATTCTTATAAATTGTACAGTACCTCATTTTATTTTATTTTTGTAATGCTAAAAATTGTAGAAATCAAAATGTACGTCTTTACGGTTACATTATTAATAATATTTTAATCTAATATACAGTATCATGAAAATCAGTTACGTCGTAAAGTCGGTTTACATATTTGTATGTGAATTAAACTAAGATTTTCATTCGAAGTAAATATGACTTTTATTCTTTTAATTTATTTATTAATTTTTATGTTAGAGTTTAAAGAGTAAAAATAACAATAAGATTGACGATTTTCTAGAAACTGTTTTTCTTTTGGTTGTTAACTATTATTTCTCAACACGATAAAAACAAACAAAAAACAAGGTTACTAATACGGACAAAATCCGGTGTTTATCTTTAGTCGAAGGCCGACTGAAGATAAAGTAGTCAATTTATTTGTAAGACGAAATTTATTTCAATTATATCCGATCAATATCCAGTTATATTGAACAATTTTAAAAAACTTTTTTATTGTAGTCGAAAATTGTAAGGCTTTGTTTATCAAAATGACATGATTCGTTAGTAAATTACCCGAAAGTTGATAAAAAAAGCAACTAACAACCAACATTAAATTATTATTCAAAATAAATTTAAAATATTCCTAGAATTTGCCTACAAATTAATTTAAGTTTTATGATTTTACTCTTTATTGTGAAGTCAAATAAACATCGCTGAGTTTATAGTGCAACTTTTCAGTTCTGAAAAATTGGCAGTTTAAATAGAGAATTTTCATAGGGACATTTTGAACTTTATAAAAAATGTGATGTTTGTAATTAATACAGAATCTGTAATAAAACTAATTTTAACTAGGGGGGGGGTTAGGGTTGGTGGGGGGTAGTTTAATGGGAAAAAAATAATAATTTGGGTTCGTTCAAGCGGATTCCGAGATATGGGGGATCATTTACTATAAACTTATACGAGGAATGAGCACCCGTGATACTCAATAATAAGACTTTTAAAGAAATTTTTTTCATCTGAATAATTGGTGTGTAATCGATAATAATCACTGAAGGAAAAAATAGATGGGGAGGTGAGTCCAATAAATCAGGTCCACCAAACGTTTTTAACATGTTTTACAATATAGGTACCACCAATTTTACCCTGTGAATTTAAACCTCCCCCCTATATTAACACTAGGAAACTTGCAGAAAAATTAATATTTCTTGAAAATTTTTCCATTTTGAAAGAAAAAACATTAAATAAACTCCTGACTGATTTTTAACTTTTTTTCAGCTTAACGGAATAAGAAAATTATGATGAAAACAACGTTTTCATTTTGCCACTGTTAATCAACTGAAGAATTAACGTAGCTAAAAACAAGTTACGATAAGAGTTTTTTTAAATTCTATAAAAATCACCATTAATTTAATAATAACAAATATTGTCCGTTTTTTCAATATGGCCTAATGATCATTGGTGTCCCTATAATACTAATCTTAGGTTTTAGCAAAAATAGATATTGCAATACGAAGAATTAAATTTTCGATTCTCAGTTCTTTTTAAACCAACATGCCAATTAAGAAACTAATGTGAATTGTTGTGCAATGTACAAAAAATTTAAAACAATAACAACAATATACAAACGAATACTTCAATTTGTTGTAATAATAATATGAAATAATTTTAAACTATAAAACAGAAATCAATCCTGAAATAGTACAAATTCTCATGATTTTAGTTTCAAAATTATTTCCCTCTTACCGCCTCTCTAACTACTGTCTTCCACTTTCTCTTCACTCTGGTGATCCAAATTTCATTTTAGTCCGGTCATGGACCGGGTACTTTAGCAGTATTATATATATATAATATATATATTATATAATTTAGGTTACTGTTAGATGCATTTGAAAATCGCATAGTCAAGAAACATTAAGTTTAACAAAGCACATTAATTCCATGTCCATGCTCTATTTTACATATGCAACATTATTTTACTTAATAAACATAGATAATACCGAAACACTCGTTCCCGCAAACTTGATCTCTCTGTGATCGTAAAAATATATAGAACAACCCTATGTATTTAATAGTTAAAAACACCAAGTCGCTACAGCAGCTGTCAGTGCCGAGGTGATAAGATATCAGGCTGGCAACGTCAATCTGAGTTCGACTCTAGCCAAGGAATAGTTGGTTGTGTCTCGCCACACTGAAGAGGCGTAAAACGCTGAAATCACGTATCTGTGGATGACTTAATTATATATATTATATATATATATATATTATATATATATATATATATTTGTGTGTGTGTGTGTGTGTGGTGTGTGTGTAAAACAGGCAGCATTTTCTTGCTGAACATACTATTATATATATAATATATATATTATTATATATATATATATATATAATATATATATATAGGACAAGGTTGAGTTATTAGTCTTAATCATCATCTAGGAGAAGGTTAAACGCTGAATTCAACTACAATTGGATTGTGTCTTGTATCCTGCACTTTTTGGAGGTGAAGGTAAATATTTAATAAATATTATTATATTTTACGAAGTTTTTATATTAATAATTTGTATTTGTCGAAAGTGGTTACATCCTTCATCTGACATGAAGATGTTCTCAAACGTTGGAAACTGCGCTTTAATAGAATACTGAAAGAAATGACTGTTATTAACAATTAATAATAATTATCCACATCTACATGAAAACGCCATTATAGGCATCGGCATAAACACATTGGACTGAATTAATCAAAAAATCAATCAGAAGTCGCTCGCAATTAATGTAGTAATCATTTGGTAATATAGAAACGCGCGCGCACACACACACACAACGAATATATGTTTTCCCCCTTTTTTTCACATATTTATTTCTGTATGTATTGCTTCATGAGTATGGCAGTTAGTTTAGCCTAAAGACAATTCTCCAATTCTTTATAAAAGAATAACGGTCCCACACACACACACACATCACAACACACACACACACACACACACAGACAACAACTCGATATAACAATGCTTATTTATTTCGATTTTCATACGTACATTTATGTCTCATATTTCTAGACATAGTCAGTTTTTTGTTTGTTTCTCTTTTTCTAAGGTTCCATATTTCACTCTTGGTTATTCCTTCTTTGTTGGCCATTTATGGTTTCCTTTACTACAGTCTAAATTTGAATATTTTTGATTCCATACATTTATTTCTTATTAATTTGCTTCTTTTCAGTGTTCTTCTATTATCTGTCCTTGTTTTCTTTTTTTAAAGTTATTTTCTTTTTATTTGTAATTTTTCAGCTTTTTCTTTTTTTTTCAAATTTATTATCATTTTTCCCCTTTGCTTTTTATGTTCTTAATATTTGCATCATCATCATCTCATCATCATCATCATCATCATCAATCATCATCATGTTTTGCTAGTAGCAGGATTCCACCGTCCACATCATTCGTTTCCCAGAGGTCTTCAGCACTGGCATCCAGTATCCACACAGTACTGGTCTAAATTAGGTTTTGGTTTTTTGAAAACGGCCGCCTGGCATGTGCATGTGGTTGGTGTTCCCCATAGGAAACGCGCCTAATAACAATGATGGATGTATAATTATTTTGTTCAGCTAGTATATTAGGTTGAGACCTGTCAGCAGTTCCATTATAAACATTCATCTTTATTCCACAGAATATCTATAATCTTTCCACAGATTATCTAACATGCCTTAACGAGATTAGAGATGGGCCTTCACTATTGCTGATGTTAGTTTATTTCATGGATTGCAGTACTCTGATAAATAAAATAATTTTGTCTTGCAATTTGCTTTACAAAACTTTTAAAAAGATTTTAATTTATGACCCACATATTGATATTTGGCAATGTTAGTAAATCAAGTTTCATTGAATAAAATCCAAGGGTATATTTGTAGACTTCATCATACTCTCCTCTTATACGTCGATAAACCAACTTGTAAGGTCAATTGTCCCTAAGTGTGTCTTATAAGAAAGGTTTTTTTAAAATAATTCATTAATTTAGCTCTCTTTGAAATCCTCATGAGTTGTAATCCTTAATTAGTCTTGGACTCAACCACAATTGCAAGTCAAATTTGTCTTACCAATGCAATGAATACATTTTCAGCTTTTCTTTATCATGTATTCATGTAACTTCGTATTAATCCTATATCTTATTTGCTTTATTTACTTGTTTCATATTTTGGAATTTTAATGCGGTTCGTCTATGTTCTCCAGCAGTTCTGCATGTTTGTTCCATCATTCGGTGAGACAAATAGACATGACTTAAATATATTTTCTTTTTTATTTTTGGTTTTATCTTTTTCTTTTCTGTTTATATTATTTAAATATTTTGACATTATTTTTCTTTTCAGTTCAATTTTCTTTTTACTCTTTTAATATGATTTCTTTTTCTCATCGTTTTTCTTTCTTCTCTTTCTTTTATTTTCTTATTTATTTGACAATTTTTCCTTTGAGTTCTTTACTTCTTTTGTCATTCTTTCATCTATATTCCATTTCATTATTTTATTATCCAATTCTTTCTCTTAGCATTGTTTTTTGTTTCGTTGATTTTTAATTCTTTTCTTTTTTCTACTCTTTTTTATCATTTTTTATATTCTGTATTTCCGCATTCTTTCGTTTACAGTTTCATTGTTTTTCATCGATTTCTTACCATTTTCTCATTCCTTTCATTTTATATTCGTTTTTTTACCTTTTCCTTTCTTTCTTTACTTTTTCTTTCTTTTGTTCATCATTCTTTCTATTTTCTTTTATTCCCCATTCTTTATTTTTATCTTTCCTTTATTTCTTCATAGATTTTTCTTTCCTTCTTTTTCATCATTATTCATTGATGTTTCATCGCTATGTCTTGCATAGTTTCATTCTTCGTTCTTTCTTTTATTATTCTTTCGGTTTGGCCGCTTTCTTTTTTCCTTCATATTTTTCTTTCTTTCATAATTATTTATTTTCCCCTTCTTCTTTTCATTCTTATCTCTTCCTTCTTTTCAACTCTTTCTTTCACTACTATTTATTTCTTTTTCATTGTCTTTTATTCTTTCCTTTATATTCTTTCTTTTTCTTTTTTCTATCTCTTTATCTCTCTCTTTATCATTCTTTATTCGAGTTAGTATGTTTTTATTTTCTATTCGTTTATTTTTTATCTCATAATTTCCTGTGTTTGTGTCTCTTTCCCTGTTTAGACCTTACAACATTGCAGGTCATATTCCGCTGTTATGACACTTTCTAATTATGTAGCTCGGACACGGCATCGGACTAAGGTCTCAGAAGTCAAATAAAATACGGTCTCTATACGTCTCAGTGTGCTGTGAATAAACATAAGAGCGTAGAGAGCCGAGGAAGATGATGGGAACGCTGCAAGCAAATATATAAGTCTTGCAACATAATTCAAAGATGTCCATCAAGTGAAGCCAAAGGATAATATTTCAATGTACATTCATCATAATATTCTGTCCAGTTCCAAGTGTGAATATATAAAAACGATTCTCAACAACCACATCCTATGGAATAGAAAAGGGATCACTAAGGTATAGAATCGAAATAAAAATAAAGGAAATGGATCTTTTCATTTCTGCTTTGGATATCGACATTCTTTTGTTATTACTTAATTCTATCACGCTTATCTTTAAGGAAATTTAATAACACTTTACATTTATTTATTTTTACACGCCCATTGCTCAAGATGCTGACATTATTTTGTAGATTCATAGATAGGAAAGAAGCGTTTAAAACAAAGCTATGATATGAAAAATGAATTTACTGCAGAATCAAGTAATACTTAATGTTAAAAAGATGTTAACATTATCACCAAATTCTTTCATAGATCTCTCAAAAGTGGATGCACGGAAATTCTTTACAAAATTAGGAAAAAGGTTTTACGGAGGCAACACATGACGTACCTACTTATACGCAACATTTAAATAAACAAAATGGAGGATAGAATTACACGCGTAGCGACTGTGAAAGTTATGTGGATTCCTGGGAAAAGTTTAATTGACCATCAGCTTATTTCACCTTTTACACCCCTCTGTTGCTGAACATAAATATGCGGGCCGCGTCCTCTGTTGAGTGGTGACGTCGCTAAAGGGCATATTAGCATGACCTAAGCTGCATTCTCAATTTCAAGTGTATGTGGTCTACTCCTATTGCATTACTCTCAGTCCACCATTAACCGGAGTTGTAGTATTGATAAGGATCATATCTACATGATATTTGAAAATATTGATAATGTGGAGGAATAAGCAGAAACCATAAAACTGTGTGAAAGGTATTATTATAAGAGGAATAGCTATTTTAAACCATAATAATTTTATAATATATATAAATGTATATGCGCATGAAGAAGGAGTATTTTGGAACACTTGAAATAAGATAACTGGATAGAATAATTCTATGAAATATAAATACTTGTTTCGAAATAACTGTGCGCAAACTAATGATATTAGAGACTAAAGTGCGATTTAAAAACAATAACTGCCATTACAAGTATACATAGATATATATATAGATTATTTTAATATTATCAACTTCTCATAAATACATGTATTTATATGTTATAATAAACCAAGCGCTATGCTATCTATCTATCGCTTCTTTCCTTTTTTCTGTGCATTATTTCTCTCTCTCTCTCTCTCTCTCTTCACTTT
>CM042155.1:100779782-100832649 GCA_023376005.1 Doryteuthis pealeii
AAAAAAGGAGAAGATAGGAATTGGGGCGTTTTTCTGTAGAGTGATAATATATTTCTAATTGTTATAACAGTTCATCTTCATATCTATAGCGCAGTTCCAACGTTTGAGACATCTTCAAATCGTTCAGATGAAGATGTAGACCACTTCGGACAAATTCAGAATTATAATATAAAACTTCGTAAAATATCAATAAAATTTATTAATATTTACCAATCACCTCCAAAAAGTGCAGGATACAAGACACCACCAATGTAGTTGATTCAGCGTTTCTCTCCTAAGTGGATTAAGTAAGACTAAATAACTCAACCCTGTCCTTATATATATATATAATTATATTATTATATATATATATATATATATATATATATATATGTATGGGCAGCAGAAGAAATGCTGCCTGTTTACACACACACACACCACACACACACACACACATATAAGATATAAATATATATATATAATATATATATAATATATATATTAATAAAGTCATCCACAGATCGTGTTTTCAGCGTTTAACGCCTCTTCCATCGGGTGGCTAGACACAACAATCATCCTTGGCTATATCGAACTCAGATGGACTGTTTGCCAGCCTGATATCTTATCAACCTCGGCCAACTGACAGCTGCTGTACGGGACTGGTGTTTTTTAATATTAATACATAGGGTTTGTTTATATATTTTACCGATCACAGAGAGACAATTTGCGGGCAAACGACGTGTCGTGTATTATGCATGTTTATAAGTAAATAATGTTGGCAATATGTAAATAGAGCATGACAATAATTTAATGGGTGCTGTTAACTTAATGTTTCTTGGACTATCGATTTTCAAATCATCTTAACAGTAACGCTAAATTAATATATTATAATATATTATATATTATATACTACTAAAGTACCCGGTCCATAACCGGACTAAAATGAAATTTGGATCACCAGGGAGTGAGAGAGAAAGTGGGAACAGAGTTAAGAGGGGTAAGCGGAAAATAATTCTTAAACTAAAATATTGAGAATTTGTATATTTCAGGATTTGTATTTTCTGTTTTATAGTTTAAAAATTATTTCATATTATTGATATCAAACAAAATTGAAAGTATTCGTTTCTGTATATTTGTTTGTTATTGTGGTTAATTTTTTGTACATGACAACAATTCACATTTAGTTTCTTAATTGCATGTTGAAGTTTAAAAGAAGCTGAGAACGAAAATTTAAAAATTCTCGTATTGCAATATCTATTTTTGCTAAAACCTAAGATAGTATTATAGGGACACCAATTGATCAAGTTTTTAGGCATATTGAAATAAAACGGAAATATTTTGTTATTATTATAATCTAATTGATTTTTCATAGAATAAAAAAACTCTTATCGTAATTGATTTAGCTACGTTAATTTTCAGTTGATTTAACAGTGCAAATAATGAAAACGGTTGTTTTTCATCATAATTTCATTATCGTCGTAAGCTGATAAAAAAGTTAAAAAAATCATCAGGAGTTTATTTAATGTTTTTCTTTCAATGAAAAATTTTTCAAGAAATATTAATTTTTTCTGCAAGTTTCAATAGCTGTTTAATATAGGCGGGGGGGGTTTTAAATTTCACAGGGTAAAAATTGGCTGGTACTAGTATTTTAAAAACATTGTTTAAAAACGTTTTGGTGGACCTGATTATTTGGACTCCCTCCCCATCGTATTTTTTTCCTTCATTGGATCTATTCGATTACACACCAAATCTATCAGATTGGAAAAAAATTCTTAAGTTCTTTATTAATTTGAGTATTCACGGGTGCCATTCCTCGTATACAGTTTATAGTAATTGACCCCCATTCGGAAACCTGCTTGAACGGAACCCAAATTATTTAATTTATTTTCCCATTAAACTACCGTGGTCCCAACCAACACCTAACCCCCCCCTAGTTAAAATTAAGTTTTATTACAAAATCTTGTTTAATTACAAAAACATCAATTTTTTATAAAATTCAAAATGTCCACCTATGAAATCTCTGATTAACTGCCAAATTTTTCAGAACTGAAAAGTTGCACTATAAACCCAGCGATGTTTATTGACTTCAAAAACAATAAGGTACCAATCATAAAACTTAACAATTTAATTTGTAAGGCAAATCTGAGGAAATTTTTAAAATTGTATTTTTGAATAATAATTTAAATGTTGGTTTTAGTTGTGTATTATTCAACTTTTCGGGTAATTTACTAACTGAATCATGTCATTTTGATAAACAAAGCGCTTACAATTTTCGTATCACATATAAAAATTTTTTTAATGTTCCAATAACTGGATATTGTCGAATAAACTTGAAATAATATTTCGTTTTACAAATAATTGACTACTTTATCTCCAGTCGGGCTTCGACTAAAGATAAAACACCGATTTTGTCCGTATTATAACCTTTGTTTTTGTTTGTTTATCGTGAGTTTGAAAAATATTAGTTAACGAAACCAAAGAAAAACAGTTTCTAAGGAATTCGTCAAATCTAGTGTTATTTTAAACCCTTTACTCTCATAAAAATTAATAAATAAATTAAAGAATAAAAAGTCATTTAATTCGAAGAAAATCTTAGTTTAACTTCATACAAATATGTAACCGTACTTACGACGTTAAACTTGATTTCTGATACCTGTTATTAAGAATTAAAATATTATTTTAATGAATGTAACCGTAAAGCGTACATTTTGATTTTTAACAATTTTATGCATTACAAAAATTAAAATTAAAATGAGTGTACGACAATTTAAGAAATATGACAACTCGCTGTAAAAAAAAATAATTTAATCTAATAAAAACACATACAAATTACAATACTTCAGAAGACAAGAGTCGACTTTTATTCGATATCGCCTAAATACATAGTAGTTTTTTTTTAACTCGCTGTAAAAAAAGAATTAATCTTTAAAAACACATACAAAGTACATATTCAGAAAGACTATTCATACTTATTACTAAAGAATATAAAATTTAAAGAATTAATCTAAAATAGGTAAGAGATCCCGATTGACTGTTATAGACTGCAGACTGTTTATTCGAAATAATCATAGGCAGCGTGGCTATCCGAAGCCATTTTTTAATTTTTTAACTCGCTGTAAAAAATATCAATTATAAAAACACACCAGTTCAATATTTTGGAAAGAGTGTTTCTATCTTCTAACGATATTAAAGGATTATAAAGATGGACCAAAATAGCCAAAATTCGGAAGCTGAACGGCTTAGACGCAAAATAAATTCATTAAAATAAAAACTTCGCTGCTGTTATCGCTTTAACCATAAGCAGGCAGAGAAATATTTTATTAATCAGGAGGGCTGAATATACGGACAAGTTCCGCAAATTGGGTGATTTGGATTAATAATCGATTAAAATCCCTTATCGAGTAAAAAAATCATATAACCAAATTTGGATTTTTCTTATTAGAACGATATCATGTGTAATGCAAGATCTGAATCTGAAGTACCTCCCGTTTTTTGTTATAACTACCAAACTACATTACCAAAATCTCTGGTTTATATAATATATATATATATATATAAAATTATATATATATATATAATTTAGGTACTGTTAAAATAAATATGTTCAACAGGTTTTTAAACCAAAAAAGTACTAATATGATGTCAAATAAGACAATATAAAACTTAAAAGTAATTTCAACCTTCTTTTTTATATTGGGTCTCAATAAATAAAAGTTGCGTGTAATCAGACTAGGATAACAATCAGCCTGTCGGCCACTATAATAAGTACATGAACGAAGAAAAATAATTATGAAGTACTGTAAACATGTGCATATGCTATGAAAAGTTGCCTTCGACGAGAGAAGAAGTAGTGTCTAGTATAATTTCTGTGTGGCGCTGGTCTCACTCTCAGTCTGTCCTCTGGTGGTGCGCTGTGCATCTCTCTCTTCTCCCCCTCCTCTCTCTCTCTATCTATCTATCTATTCTTTTTATAATATATATATATATTATATATATTATAACTATTATATTTCAACATAAATTAAATTCAATTTTTCAGATATTTCTCATGGTCTATTAGCATTGAAAATCGATATCATAGTAAATTATTCATTACAAATTCTACACATCAAGAAGTAAATATGTATAATTATTAATATTATATATTATTGATTTTCCCTTCGTATATCTTTGTTGGTGTACGCAATTTGTAGGCGAAAAATATATATATTATAATAATATATAAATTCATATATGTGTGTGTGTGTGTGTGTGTGTGTGTGTGTGTGTGTGTGTGTGGAGTTTTTGTTAATCCCTGCTTTCCGCCATTCTCAGATGACAATTAGGGAAAACTGCCGTTAAAGTGATGACGAAAAACAATCTGCTGATTTTTCCTTTACATTTAAAGAAAAAACTGCCTTTATGTGATATCGTAAATTAAAGGAAAAAATGCAATTTAATCTTCTAATATATATGTACGGCATAATTTATAATCTAACCGTTCTATCTGATTTTTAATTCACCAAAGGAAAAAATTCATCTTTAAGGATCTCCGTTTCTTCTCAGTCTATATAAAAATCCCGAATAACATTAGAAAGAAAAACCCTTAAATCTGATAAATACTTTAAACTCACTTTCGTAAGAAATTGATTTTTCGTTATACCATTCTGAATACGTTTTCTTATAACTAACGATTAAAAAGATGTTTCACGCAATCCCCAAACTGTTTAATCCAATCATTTCGTTACACTATTTTACGGTGAATTAATTGATCCAATAAAATGAATTAAATCGTGTGTTACGTGAACGGTGCAAGATCTGTATTTAGAAGCTGGAAAAATTGAGTATGAACTGCTGGTGAGCCTCTTTTCTAGTTGGGAGTCGTTGCTCGACAGGAAAAAATAAGTAAAACAAGTAATTACTTGGGCGTGAATGCTACACAGACTCTGAGAAGTACACAAATGAAACTTAACCATAAAGCGGTCGATATGAAAATGTAAAACACATACTCTCTAAATCACACACACACACACACACACACACACACACACACACACTTTGGGGATATAATGCCAACAACATTTCTACTTAACTCGACTGATTATTTAAAAAACGGAAAATATGTCTATCTTGTCACGTATAAATTGTATCATTCACGTATAACACATTGATGACATAAACCTATCAACATGCCCTCCAAACAAACTGAAGAATACATATTTTTTCTTCCAATAAAATCAAAAAAATACAAAATGTGAAATCTGGAGCATAATGTCGAAGGTCTTGCTATTCGGGAAAAACGTGTTTACATTAGATGACAAGTGCTTATTCCAAATCTATTGTCAAAATGTTGCCGACAAGTCATCGATAGTATCTAATATTTAGATAAATTGTGCTAGACTAAGATAATAACTAAAAATGCAAAGGATTCAAGTACATTTATGGCCTTTAATAATAATAAAATAATAATAATAATAATAAAATATATAAAATAATAACTTCTAGAAGCTAACTCAGCAGCAGAAATCTTATCAAAGGGTATAAACACCTGGCTGTCCTCTGTAAGATACACAGGACCATTCTTCAAATGAACAAGAGAAGAGCTCCGACGGGTGGACCAAAGGACAGGGAAGCTTCTGACAATGCATAGGCATTACACCCGAGAGCGACACAGACATATGTATCGAGAAAAGGAAGAAGAAAGGAGGAAGAGGTCTCGCCAGTATTGAAGACTGAAGATTCGACAATTCAAGCATTCGATGAAATATACAAAAAAGAGCAAAGAAAGACTAATAGCAGCAGCCAGAAAAAAACAATTGCAACATATGGACGAGCACAAATATAACAAGACGAGAAATCAGAAATGGAAAGAAAAACAACTACATGGACACTTCAAGCGAAAACACGAGAGATCGCACATCAGAAGACATGGACATGGCTAAGAAGGGGACACCTCAAGAGAGAAACAGCTCCTTTTATAATTGCAGCACAAGACATTGCCAATAAGGACAAAATATATAAAAGCAAAAATAGATACGACACAACAGAAATGCAAGTGTAGAATGGGGAGAGACGAAACTGTCAATCACATAATAAGTGAATGCAGTAAACTCGCCCAAAGAGAGTACAAGACTAGACACGATTGGGTGGAAAAAGGTGGTCCACTGGGAACTGTGAAAGAAATTCAATTTTCACCATTCAACTAAATTGTATATGCACAAGCCTGAATGTGTCCTGTAGAATAAGACGCACAAAATTATCTGAGACTTTTAGGTACACACGGATCACCTAATCCCGGCCAGGAGTGCATACCTAGTTTTGGAAGACAAGAAGAGGAAGACTTGTCATCTCGTGGAGTTTGCTGCCCGGTCGATCACAGAGTGAAAATAAAAGACAGCGAAAAGATTGACAAATACTTGTATCTTGCTAGAAGAACTGAGAAAACTGGGAACATGAGGGTAAAGATCGTACCAATGTAATTGAGTCTGGAAGGATTGGAAATCAGAGGAAGAATCGAGGCCACCCAGACTACAGCCATTGTTGAGATCGGCTTGATGACTCAGGGAGAGTCCTGGGAGACCTGGGAGACTTGCTGTCACTCAGCCCCAGTGAACCATCGGCTACACCAGTTGTGAAAAAGCTCGAATGGGGTGAAATAATAATAATAATAATAATAATAATAATAATAAAATAATAGCCCAACAGATGCTTACAGGACATGGATGTACCCGAACGGATGACAAAAGGATAACTACCCTAATCCAGAAAGACCCTCAAAAAGGAAATATTCCTTAGCAATTATAGACACATAACTTGTCTGCCTATATGTGGAAATATTGACAGCCGTAGTAAAAAGAAGAAATATATTTTTTCACTGAATCGGTGTAAGCTTTTTCCAGAAGAACAGAAAGATGCCGCAAGGAAAAGAGGAACACATGACTTACATTATATAGATCAACACATCCTTGAAGAAGTTAAAAATGGGCGAAAAAATATTGCAATGGGCATGGATTGACTACAGAAAAGCTTATGTCATCGTCCAACATACTTGGGTTTTAGAATGTCTAAAAAGGTACACACTAAATATCCAGCAACACATAAACTTTATCAAAAAGGCCATGGAAAACTGGGGAGTCCCATTAAAGCAGGAAGCAATTCATGACAGAAGTAAAAATCCAAATAGGTATTTCCAAGGAGACTCGCTATCCACACTTCTATTTATTATATCAATGATCCACTTAATCATATACTCAGAAAAATGAACAGGGGTACAAATTCTCTAACTCTCAGGAAAAGATAAACCACCTTTGTACTGGATGACATTAAAAAATTTGTAAAGATTTTAAAAAAAGAACTAGAAACCATGCTACAACCCATCAGAATATATAGCCAAGAAATATGGAATGAATTTGGAATAAAAAAAATATGCTATGCTATTAATTTTCTTTCCCTTTTTTTATAAAAAAGGAAAGAAAATTGATGGACAGAATACAACTACCAAATCAGGACACTATAAAATCACTTGAAGAAAAAGAAACTTACAATACTTAGGAATTTTAGAAGTGTAGCGTAATTATTATGGTCTACGGGAATTTAGGAATTGAAAAGAAACGGTAATTGGATTTCAGGTTAAAGAGAAGAAAAAGAAATAAGAACAAGGTTAAAGTTTGGAAGGGTAAACACTCAACGTAGGGCCAGCAATTGACTGACGAATGACCCGGAACTAGATTTAAATATATAATTTATATATATATATAATTTTATATATAATATATTATATATATATATATATATATTTCCGGGGTTTGACGCGAAGCGGAAAAGAGAAAAATGGGTCTTTTCGGCTGAGCCTTCGTAAGGGGCAGACGGGGCTTCCCGTGATGTGTTTCACATAGTAATAACGAACATGATTTACGATAGAATAATTTGACATTACCCCTCCCTTTCTCTCTCTCTCTCTCTCTCTCTCTCCTCTCTCTCTCTCTCTCTCTCTCTCTCTCTCTCTCTCACACACACACCACTCACTCCTTCTCTCTAAAAAAGAATACACGGGCCAAGAAAGAATAAACAACCTCTTTGTGACTATACGACTTGCCTGTGTTGTTTCTGAACTAACAACGACTACTGAAAACTGCTACTACGACCCGACTGGCCCCATACTGCAGAAGCAGAAATATCAAGCAAACAGAGATGAAAGAAAAAGTTTAAAAAGCATACCTCAGACAAAAGGAATGCACTTAGAAACCAAGCTTAACGTATAAATCTTATCAAAGGAATAAATACCTGGGCCGTCTCCGTTATAAGATATATATTCTGGTCCATTCTTAAAATGGACAAAAGAAGAACTCAGACAAATCGACGACAAAAGGACTAGGAAATTAATGACGATGCACATAGTTCCACACCTAGAGATGATAAAGATAGCTATATGTAACAAGAAAAGGTGGAGAGCTCTTGACAACATAAAGGACTGTGTTAGAGTCACAATCCAACAACTCGGAGAATACACAAAAAAGAGAAAATAAAGATTATTTATCGCAGCCAACAACAGCAGATGCAATATATGGACAAACAGAAAAACAAAAAAATACTAGAAACGCAAGATGGGAAGAAAAGCAATTATATGCGCACTTCAAACGATAAATTAGAGAGGTTGCACGTAAAAAAGAATTGGACATGGTTAAGAAAAGGAAACCTCAAGAGAGAAACTGAATATCTAATAATTGCTGCACAAAATAATGCCTTAAGAACAAATTAATCAAAGCAAAAATTGATAAGATGCAACAAAACAATTAGACTGTTTGGTAACAGAGATGAAACTGTAAACCATGTATTAAGTGAATGTATCAAACTAGCACAACGGGAATACAAAGCTAGGCACGACTGGGTTGGGAAGGCGATTCATTAGGAATTATGCAAAAAATTAAATTTGACCATACAACAAAATGGTATATGCATAAACCAGAAATCTGTTCTTGAGAATGAAACGCATAAATTCTCTGGGACCTTGAGATAAAGATGGATCCCCCTATCCCAGCTAGGAGACCAGACCTAGTGCTGATTAACAATGAAAAAAAAAAGAAAACATGCCAACTGGTGGATTTTTGTGATTCCAGCAGATAACAGGGTGAAACTGAAGGAAAATGAAAATATGGATAAATACCTGGACCTTGTCAGAGAATTAAAAGGCTGTGGAATATGAGAGTGAAAGTGATAGCAATTGTAATTGCTGCACTTGGAAACGGTCCAATAAAATTGAAAAAAAAAACTGGAGGATCTGAAAATCAGAGAGAAGAATTGAGACACCAGTGACAACCACAAAAAATAAATGAAAAAATAAATTAGCACCGTAAAAATTGTATTGTAAAAATTTAATATTTTGCAATCTGCACAGGCGACATGTATTTATTTATTTATTTATTTATTTTCAGACTTTTCTTGAATAATCATAGAGTTGAAAATTCTGCTTACATAGTGGTCAACGATTATGGTAAACCCATAGATAAACTTAGTTTTCCAAGTCAGACTTTTGTGAACGGACACAATCAAACAAGTGAAGACAAAGCGATCACTGAGTCAGAAGAAAACACAACAAAATAAACAACCACGCTCCCCTTGCAACAACGACCTGCTTAAACACGAATGGTTTACGAATCTCCACCCAGGGACCTATTGACCGTCACCCATTTCCAAATATTCTACAGTAAATCAAAAGAATAAGAAATAATCAGAGTATCCTGTATTTGAGACGAGTTGGGTTTGTGTTTTCCATCAAACACTAGATTATCAGTCAACATGGACATTAACAGATCAGGATCGCTCAAGGTAGGCGTCAGTTGCTAGACCATGCAGATTGCAGTGATCTGTTACAAGCCACAACAGCTTAACTGGGATTACAATGACCTACATCGTAAATAAGATAGATGCCTATTTCTATAAATAAAGTGTTAATCCAGTAAAAGAAAAAAGAAACTTATAACACAGATTTTTTTTTCAAAGCAATCAAGCAAGTCATTTCCAAGTGAAAGTTTGGCATAATATAATCGGCTTATTCAATATGTGTTCTTGTCTAGACTAAAGATAAGTAAAACATTTTCTGTTGCCTAAGCAATTTTGGAATGCTGATAGGAAAAAAGTTTCAGCACAAGTCAAAAGGGTTTGTCTGACTTCTAAATCAAAATCCAAAATATTTTTTATTCCGTTTTGATTTAAGTATCAGCCTCTTACACCACGTTACTGTAGAAATAGAATCGGAGACCCCAGTTCAAATAGTGGTTTCAGTTTGACTTCATGATAATGACCTTGGGAAAGGCATGAATCTGTCTGTTTTCTCCAGCTATGGGCAAATAATAGATCAGAATGTGTTATCTTTTAGACATAGGAAATCGGTTTCGGGGAATGAAAACTCTAAATTCACTTGAAATTGACCTTGTATCACATCCTTATTTTACCCTGTCGGTGATGCATCGTTTCCACACGTATAAGGTATTTTGCATTTGGCATTGAGGTTCTAGTTATAGAGCTCTGTAAAGTATAGAGTTAACTCATTACTCCTGTTAGCTCCTAGTTAGTGGGTAAAATCTATGGTACTTTCTACTTTATTTAATTTATCCGTAACTTTTGTTAAGTCAATATTTTGAGGATATATAAATAATGTCATCTATGTAATGAAAATAGAATATTTGGGTATATATATATATATATATATAATATATATATATATATATATATATATATATACCCTAATATTCTATTTTCATTACATAAATGACATTATTTACTGCTTTGTGTGTGATTCGAACCCTGGCTGTCAAGCTGACAGGTGGGGACTCAAACCATTACACCAGCCGGCCTTTCCCAGATTTTTCGTAGGTTATATTCCACTTATAGTGACTTTACTACACGACAGTATGAGAAGTAAACAAACAAACAATATGTTTTGATATGGCTTTATCTAGCCGACAATTTTTGGGAGAATATGTGCTTAATACATATATATATATATATATATATATATATAGAGAGAGAGAGAGAGAGAGAGAGAGAGAGAGAGTTACTCTCGTAAAAATATGATTTTAGATTTATAGCACTCAAAGAAGATCACTTCACTTTTATTTCATATTTTAGTTTTCGGTCAGTTCTTTATTAATCTTAGGTTAGTAGATCAAAAGCCTCCATATTTTAGACAATCAGATAGGACAGAATTCACTAACCTTCAAATCCGGTTGAGAAATAATCTTTCTAACAATCATACTAGTGTACGTATTCTTTAGCCACACTAAACAAGAAAACCAAGAAGACACAAATCGATGCATTGATGATTGTGATACGCCTATCTTCCAACTTGCTTGTTTGCTTATCGGCAAAATCTAAAATCCTGAATGTTCTTAAAAATACCTATACAATAAAATGCAAGTATGCAATTGCCTTGTATAATTTAATAAAATGCTATGTACGTATTTGATAAAAGGCAGAGTTCTTTAAAAAAATGACAGTATGAATGTCAAAAGTTTTTCGCACGCGCGTGCGTGTGGGTTTATCTGTGCATTTATTTTTGTATACAAAGTATTGTTTTTTAAACATTTAATAGATAATTCTCTTGAGTAACAAATCATTCTAACCTTTAAAAAAGTAACGCCTAGGCCTTTAGAAAGGCCTCATTTCGAATAAGACAAAACAAATGGAAATTGAATAAAATGTTGCTCTATCGGTTTAATTTTATTTCCTATTAAAATTAAGTAATTAGATAATTTTTTTTATATATTTTTAAAGATAGGAATGTTGTTTTTTTCGATTGGTAAGTTTTGATACCAATGAAAGAAAGTGCGAAAATGGTTTATTATAAAAAAAACTTCGCACAAAACGGATAATTATATACTATAAGTATTTTGTTATTATAACCAATAGTTTTTTATAGACTTTCTCAAAGAACTTTGTAAGAAATTCTTTATGGATCCCAAAAACAGTTAGTAAACATAGTTTACTTAAATGTTTAAAAGGTATACCGAGGTCCCCTGTTTACAGGTGATATTAAGTAAAGAAATAGTTTTATTTCAAATCAGAAAAAGAAAATATAGAATAACGCCAACCAAATGACGTGATGTATTCTAAAGTGAAAATGGAACGATTAATCCACGGATTATTATTATTATTATTCACTCGTTTTGAGTTTTCACACCAGTGTTAGCTGATGGTATTTCACTGGAGTCTGAGTGACAGCAAGTCTCCTCAGGTCTCCAGGACTCTTCTGAGTATTCTGGCAGATTGCAGCAGTGCAGTGTTCTGAATGGTTTCAATCCTTCATTTGATATCCAAACTTTCCAGACCCTTTTCTAATCCTTTTGGGACTGTTCCAAGTGCACCAACCACAATTGGTATCACTTTTACTTTCATGTTCCATAAGTTTTTCAGTTCTCTAGCATGGTCCAGATATTTGTCCACTTTTTCATTTTCCTTTAGCTTCACCCTGTGATCTGCTGGCACTGCAAAATCCACCAGTTGACAAGTTCTTTCTTTTTTGTTTATCAACACTAGGTCTGGTCTTCTTGCTGGGTATTATTATTATTATAAAAACATTTTTAAAAAGTCCGGTGGGGTCAGATAGATAAATATCCATTCCAGTAAACAATAAAATGATTACTGATTCAGAAAGCCAGCTAGCTAATTCCTTTTTGAATATATTAGAATATTAATTAAGTTCGCTTGAACTTCAGACTGTTCTTTTTTATGCCAATAACGAGTTTTATGCTAAAATAAACTCTATCGTTGCAGGAGAAAAAATATCGTAGATATTTAAATGCGATTCTTTTTGGAATCAGCAAATCTAGTAAGCCTGGCGATGCGTACCGACAGACACAGACAACATGATTTAATACTTACTCTGATTTGCTGTGAGCGAATTTCTGGTGTTGTCATTACTTGGCGAGTTAAGGAAACCTAGCAGTGCTAGTGATGACGAATATCGTAGTGGTTGAATAACAAGATTCATGATGATAAGTCACCAGGAGGTATTAGAGGATTCAAAAGAAAGCTATGAATGGGAATGTATTTCTTATTATTGCTACATATTTATAGAGTTATAAAAGAAAATTATAATGGACAAACATAGCGTGAGAATCAGTTATTTTGATAATCAGGGAGTATATGAGTTATATTTTAGATAATGAAAAATAGAAATTTTCCTTTCTGTGTTAAGACGGAGAGAAAGAATGGGTAGGAATGACAGTGTTAAGTAAAGCTCTTGTAGTGAAATAATCATTACGAAATTTATTGTATTTAGAAATGACGTAGAAATTTCGGGATGGTAAAACTACTTTGAGACAGAGACAGAGACAGTCAGACCGACGGACACAATTCAAAGAGAGAGACAGAAAGTGACATAGATATAGGCATAGAGAGAAATAATGTCAGAAGTCAATTAACATTGAAGAAAACATAATAAACAAACATGAAGAATTAATGCTAAATGTGGGTTTCCTGAGGAGAATAATACGTAGATAGAGAGAAGAAGTGATATGAGTGAACACCAAAAAATAGAGACAGACAGACAGACAGACACATAGATAGAGATATAAAGAAAGAGTGAGATAGAGAGATAAAAGGAGAGAGAGAGAGAAAGGGGAGAAAGAAAGAGAGAGAATGAGTGAGGATGGAGTAAGACGGAGAGCTAAAGTAATGAAGCTGATGATTATTTTCAAGAGCCAATACCACAATGATTTTAAACAGGAAGAAACATTGGTTTGATTAAGATACTGAAAAGTATGGATGTCTTTTGATTTTGAATGCTACCCATTGCTTCTGCGTCTCGTAAAATACTTAGACAAAAAAAGAGAAAGAGATAGATTAAGTGATGAAAAGACAAGTAAAATTTGAAACCAATGGCGAATAGTAACATAGACCTTGTAAAAGGAATTGTACAAAAACGGAGTTTTATTGGAGAAGCTGACACTTCGAGATGCAGTTGGTGTTTTTATGCCATTGCTTTCATCTATAGGTATTCATCTTTTTATATACATCTCTTTAGTTTCATTTATTTTATCGTTAGTAAGTTGGCGCTTGGTCAGATACTACAACCCTATATAGTAACCTCTGTCAAAGTGTCACTATGTCTTCGTTTATATATGCATTAATGTTTAAGCGGTCTCATGGCCACAGAAACCGATACATTCTCATCTGTCTAAAGGAGAAAACTTTCATGAACATATTTTAAATATCTGATAGAGCATCGTAGCTAACTGAAATATACATATTCACCGTTAGATCAAATCTACAAGGAAGGAAAACATGGTAAAATGGAGTCACGAAAATTGGTAAAAACAAAGCGCTTAGAGCATCTATATCAATAGTAAAATATTGTAAGAGATGAAGAGCTCACAACTCTGAGTTTCAGGTTTCAGGTGACTTTGATTATACCTGTCGATTGAAGGTAACTAAAAATCTATATACATCTCTCTCTCTCTCTCTCTCTCTATATATATATATATATATATATATATATATATATAAATGTGACATGATATAACACTTACATCACATGGCACCACTTTAAGTCACGTGATTTTATGAAGAGATGTTGACTCCGACTTGAATCTCTTATCAAAAAGACTAGAAGGATTACGAAAATCTATTATGTTTATAGTTTCCAAGTACAATTTTCAATGATTCCCTTATTACAAAGTTAAGTTCACTTTATATATATATATATATATATATATATATATATATAATATATATATATATATATATATATATATATATATATATATATATATATGAAAAGTAAAATGGATATGAATCCGACAATATGTGTAGAAAGTTTGTAGAAAAAAACAAGATGTTAATAGTTTTGCTGGCAGAAATCTGTTTTGACCACATGAAGCGGTCTTTATCAAAGCAACATTGTAAACTGAAAGACGAAATAAATATATCGTAAATTCCGGTCCTGATCGAGAGCGTTCTGTGCCTCGTGATTTACGATATATTTATTTCGTCTTTCCGTTTACAATGTTGCTTTGATAAAGACCGCTTCATATGATCGAAAGAGATTTCTCTCATCAAAGTTATTACCATCTTGTTTTTTCTACAAACTTTCTACACACACACACACACACACACACACACACACATATATCTATCTATCTATCTATCTATCTATATATATATATATATATATATATATATATAAGTGTTTCGCCTTGTTGATCGCATAGGCGAGAAACTGTCTGTAACCAGGCATCGTTGACTCCATGTCTACACTAGATTAACTTTGGTAGAAATGTTCTCTCCATGATAATAAGTACTGTTTACTCATAAATATATCACCCATATTATATATTTATATCTATATTATATCTATATCTATGTATATCTATATCTATCTATCTATATATATATATATATATGTATATATATATATATTTGTATATATATGTGTGTGTGTGTGTGTGTGTGTGTATGTGTGTGTATTTGTGTGTGTATGTGTGTGTTATAAACAAATGAGAAATAAGCATACTGTTTTAAGCATGATCGGATGGTGAATACATGTATTAAAATAGAAAACACTATATATATATATATATATATATATATATATATATATATATATTTACACACACACACACACACACACACATATATATATATATTAAAGTGTAGGGACTACGTATGCTTGTTATATGACTCTAATAAAGATGACATGGACTATTAGTGGAGATAATGCTAATAACTCAAATAAACTAGTGAGAGAAAAATACTTATATCTAAGGTCGTTGAAATTGAAGCATCAAACAAAATATTACTATTCGGCGATATTTCGAAAACCCAGTCCTCTTTATCTGATAATTTAATTGTGAGTGCTAAACCCATCAGGGCACACGCTTTCAACAGGAAATGGTCCTGGAGTTTAACTGTCTGATTGCTGATAGTTATCCGTATCTGTATGTTCTATTGTTAACGAATGTATTATCTAAGTTTGACGTCCAGGCTATTAGGAGATGCTAAATGTTATAGTGTTTCAACCGTTCTAAAGAAATATTATTATTTTATATCTATATTACGTTTGTGTTTATATGAGTGTAAATTTTTGAATCCTTTGTGTTTATTTGTTTAAATTGTGTGTGCGCACGCGTGTGTGTGTGTGTGAGAGGGAGAGAGAGAGGGGGGAGAAAGAGAGGCAGAGTGAAATAGAGGGAGGGAGAGAAATGAGAATTATATTTTTTGTAATTGATGTCACTATGTATGAAATCAATACAATTACTGAAAGATTTCACGTTTACCTAAAATACCATGGTTACATAAATGTTTAGTTAACATGTAAACCATTAGCTGACAGAATAGGATTTTATTTAGACATTTTATATTCGCTTCAATGTTTAAAAAAATCCAAACATTGAAGAGAAATAAGAATATTTTAAAACAAAATAAAACTGAATATTAATAAATGAAAACAAATGTTTAATATCAGCAACTGATAAGCAAACCAGAGGAGAAAAAATGAAACATTACTGTAAAACAGAAAAATAAATCATGACGTAGAAAATAAACCAAACAAAAAAGCAAATTTAGAACGATATATCTTTTCCCAGTAGAATATTAAATGATCATTCAGATTCCAACAAAAACACAAAAACATTCTCGGCATTGGGCTGTACTTTTTGTAGATGCAATCATTAAATCGTACAAAACCGATAGAGTAGTAAAGCTGGGAAATATGACCCAAATGTTTGACATACACGTTAGAATTCTAACTTGAACATAAAAAAATGCACGCAATTTTTTGATGTGAATATGACACATTTAAATTTTATCTTTTACTCTGACTTTATCTCCAATTATATTTGTTTAATCACATTTCAGCGCGTGTGTATGACCCCAATGACATTTGCGATCTCCCTGTTTAGGTAACGGTTGTTGTAGTAAATGGAATCGGTCACTCGAGTTTAAATACAGAATGAAGTTGCTTGCGTCTCTATTGGCCCTAAATGCCCCTGAGAAACATATGAATACATCCCTTCACTCTACACAGCTATCATGATATAGTAGGGTGAATTTAGCTTCGGCAATGTTGCTAGTCTGGGAGATGGAATATGCGGAATTCAAAGCAGCATTATTCCATTTAATAAATTGATCGTGTGTTGCATTCTGCTCATGGGGAGCGGTTGGATAAATGCATAAATTCTGGATTAAATGCTTTTCATTGCCTCAGAAAATATATTTAATGTACAGATGTGCATTATAAGTATGTAGGAGAATATATAATCATTTATAATTCTAAGCAGACGATTTTCGCGTCACTTTTTCTCTTTTGGACAGTTATTACATATGAAAACTTTGATGTTGATAAAAGAACAACAAGAAGAAGCACAAGTCTACATTAAAAAATAAAAGCAAAAGGCAACACAAGATGTCATCTTTAAAAATACGGATTTAAATACATTTAAATTCAAATTATCAAACTTTAATTGAACACAATAAATTTATTCAAAATTGTTCTTTCGGCAGTGTTTTTTATTATTAGTAAATTGTATTTATTCTTGATATTCCCTTTTATAATTGCATTAAAACTTTCATGTAGACTATATTTTTACATTCAACAATAAAATCGACGATAAGATTTAAATCGCTCGCTCTGAGTTATGTTTGTGATTCATATGAAAACATCCGATAAATCGAAAACGCCTTACATATAAAATTGTTTTAATAAGCATAAATATTCTTATGGTTGTT
The DNA here is from genome assembly GCA_023376005.1 of Doryteuthis pealeii. Taxonomy (NCBI): domain Eukaryota; kingdom Metazoa; phylum Mollusca; class Cephalopoda; order Myopsida; family Loliginidae; genus Doryteuthis; species Doryteuthis pealeii. The sequence continues at coordinate 100,797,465 of CM042155.1, forward strand.
TGTCTGTAATCGAAACTACGCCACTGCTTATATATCAATACCCTCTGGAATTGTGTAAGTTTATCAATGATTATTTAATCTATAGTTAAAACCATTAACACAGAATAAATCTTATTTATCAACGATGTCGCTATGAAAATCTGAGTTAGATTTGCCTCAAAACATCCCATGTTATTGGTGCGTTTACAATCCTGCAATGTGTCTCATGTATAACTAAAAAATAAATGTTTGCATAATATATGGTGTGTTTAATTTGCACACTGGTTTTAACAAAACAAATTTAATAAATAATTGCTCGGTGTTATTGATCGCTATTATTGTTTTATTTTCCAATGTATTAAAACCACTCCTATGAATTATTTTATACAGAAACCAATTAAAATGTAATTAAAATAAGTGTATTTATTTCATATGCATTCGTATTTAATTTCCCTAGTCATTCTAATTCGATATATTTTATTACATTAAAACTTAAATATGTATGTCCAGAGAGCGCATATTATTGCTAATTATATCAATAAACTATTCATTTATTTCTTCTATCCACTTTTACTGAAGATGCACCGTGGGAAGATAAACTACGAAGCCTGCTGTCCTTTTCACAGTTGATTTTCTTGGGTAATTGAGTAGATTCCTATTGGAAAGAGTCCCTAGTTCCCTACGCTATTAGTTTTTAGTTTGTGTTTCTTGTGAACCGATTGCCATAACAAGGCAAAAAGGCCACATCTGCCCTAGATATAATTAGAATGTGAAAAGAGATGGATTCTGATGTTACAAAAGGTATTAGCGAGAAGAGAAATGCCTACAACTTATTCAAGGATTTGAACTCGTTTCGTGAAGTACATTTTCTTAGACGATAACCATTGAGTCTAGAACGTTTTCTCTATTTAAATAGTTAAAATATGTAAATTCGTTATAATGAATGTATATATTTCTATTTCAGCTTCAAAGCAGCTTTTAAGCAAAGAATTTTATATTCTAAGATATGCAAAAGTTTAATAATTGCGAGAAAGTAATTAAAATAACATAACATTTTTATAAGAAAAGACTGATTAATTGATTGCTACAGACGATGCAAATATTTCTCTGTTGATTTAAATATTGTCGTAACAAAAATTATTTCTGAAAATTCGTAAATAATCATTTAGTCAACTGTCTGCATCACATAAGTAAAAGTTGCATGCATTCATAATTCATGTAGGTTAAGTTTTAATCAATATTCTGTTGTGCTGTCTTAGATCTCATCTTTTAATTATGATAAAGTAAGCAAAATTATATATATATATATATATATATATATATATATATATATATATATATATATATATATATATGTATATATATATAGTGAGTATTTCCATCGCTCATTTAAAAGTTTAATTCACAAAGCAATGAAAGTGCTAAATGCACATAATATGTTCAATGCAAAAACAAAGAACAAATATAATGATATTTTTAAAACTGGAGAAAATATGATAATTTTAGAAAATAGTGGTGAAAACACAATAATGTTAAAACTTAACAAGTAAATATATATTTACTCTCAACTCTAAGTTTCCTAATGACGATCGTCTGGTAGGCAAATACTGGGAAAATAAAACAGATGTTTAGGTAATTTCAATCTGTAGTCATTTATGACTTGTCATAATCAACATAGATTAAGTCAAGCATCAATCTTTCGAGTAAGAATACAAAATTCTTGAGTGAATTCTTGCGGTATTACACACGTAGAGAAATTTGGAAAACTTTTAATGAAATTGAATAAAGGTGGATTTTTCTTTATTCTCAATATTTCTAAACTACTCTATGGCATCAAAGGAGTTCTTCCAAAGATTATATCTAAATTTACCTAGTATTATATAGATACAATATTTTTAATTGAATTTTTAGAAACTGAACACAGTTCAGTTTTATAAGTATTAAGTCTAGATTGTTGTTTATCTAGGAGATTTGATTTATGATCCTTAAATAAGATGTAAGTACTTTTTTCCTCCAATCTGATCAATGTAATCTAATATCTCTAGATACAAAGCATCGTATGAAATGAGCTTGACTGGACGAGGCTGTGATTCTCATCGCGCTAATTTCCTAAGGAAAGTCATCAGTTTATTTTTCTTCCAGCCCCAACTTTGTAATAATAATAATAATTAATAATAGGCTAATTAGACTTGAAAAACAGGCTTTAGAAACAATTCCTAGAGAAGGAAATCTATGAATTCAATCTAGTTGTATCCCACCTAATGTGTCTTGCCCGTGGACATTTTTAGTAGTTTACTTAATAATGTGGGATAGTGTAGAAAGTTTATTTGTCAAAGTTTTGGGGGCAATCGATGACGAACGAACTCACGTCAGTTGTAATGATCTGCTAAACTGACTTCTTGACTACGATTCCATCCTGTGATCTCATGCATGGCTTCTTATTAGACTTATGTTCGTCTGCACAAATTCCGGAAACGTTGGACACTCAATGATATTCAAACAAATTACTACAATTACCCCAGACTAACATACTAAAGATATCTTCATATATATATATATATATATATATATATATATATATATATATATATATATATATATATATATATATATATATATATATATACGTGGCGCCCTATGTTAAACTAACCGTGTGTAACATCTTCCTCCCATGAAGCGGTAGTTAAATAACGGGTCAGAGAGCAGCATCAGACTCTATCAGAATGTAATTTAATATATTTCAAAAATCATCATTACAATTAAAAAGTGCAAATATAAAATAATTATCTATATAATTATGATAGCATTTTGGGAGTTGCTTCTTACATTTATAGAAATTATTAAATGTTATTGTTTACATCTGAATCTTTTATAAGCAATAATTATTGAAATTACCGTCGCATGCCCACAGTCATAGATGCTATTCTCTGATTTGAAACAACCGTGTTTATCTCTGAATAAATAATTCCGTGATTTCATAGAAAATATCCTTGAAAGCGTATATATAATCGGGACAATTTTCATGTTTCAGAAAAGTAACTAGAAACTATTCTTGTCGGTTGGTAGATGGTTACGCAGAATAGCAATTTTTCCGGATCAGAGTGTACCTGTGAATATCGACAAAGAAGGGGCGATTATCCTCTCTCCAAAGCAGTAGAAGTTAAACCTCACCACTGAATAGATTTTATTGTCATACTCTGGAGATTTTTTGTAATGTTTAGAAATCATAGCAGGAATATTCAATTATATTCCACCGGTGCCAGACGTCTATACACGAGGGATTTCATTGCTTGCAAACACTTCAGGTTTGGACATTGATATATCACAATAATTCTTTCTCCAATTTAGATGTGTGTACTACTAATATAAACATAGCAAATCTCGTCTACTTGATATGATTTGGTAAACATGATCTTATCAAACCAGACTTGAAAGTCTCAAACTTAAAATAGGTACATATTTTCCGCTAGTGACATAGCTCAACTAGCAAGAGTTAAATTGCGGATTTCTAAGGTAAATACAAACACGCAAAAATGGACGTAAAAAAGTGTTTCTTCCATTTAGCATTGAAATAAGTTAAGAACAATGGAAATATCCCAGAAAAGTCCCACAGAATAACATTCAAATAAGAGGTTCGGTTTAGACAAAGTTATACATTAAGTGCCACATGTAATCTTCATTCAAAGGTGTTTCTATTCATTGGCTTTATATTTCTAATGCATGACACTTATTTCCGTTTAAATATATATATAAAAACCGTCTCTTTTTAAACACCAAGAAAGGGGGGATTTTAAAAATTAACACGTATCCCTTAATTATGGAATTTAATAAATGAATAAAATAAAAAAGTTTATATATAATCTTGATAAAAATATTTTACTAGATTATCTTAAAGAAAACAGATATTGATATTGGCCAAGTTATATCATTTTAAAATTTAGAGTTAACAGATTTTCTTTTTCTTTCTTTTTCTTGCTTGCTTTATTCACGTGATTAATCAACAGAAATAATTATCTAATATAAAAGAGACTCATTTATATATATTTTTAAAGATAACTCATTGAATGAATACATTTGGTTTACCTTTTTTTAACAATGTTTATTTGTAAGAGCAACCATACATTTGGAACTTTAAAACCTCGAAATAAAAGTACATATTCCTCTACTCAAAGCAACTTTCCAGTTACTTTTACTCGGAATGTGGTCAGAAAAGAAAAGAGAAAACGTTTACGTTAGTTTTTGGAATAGTGGGTAATTTTTAAATTGATGTAACTACTTTTATTATAAATTTTATCTTTTTTGTAAGTGTTTTTTTTTTTTTTTTTTTGACCGATTTTTTGGTATAAATGTCTGTCTGGATTATACCTCTTTATGGCGTAATAATATATAATAAATAAAACATTTATTGTATGAAAAATCACCTGTGTATATTTTATCAAGTTCTATTTCAGTTTTGACTAGGTTACTTCACTACTCTTATTTTAATTCAGAAGATATACCGTTTAAGAGGTATTATCCTTAAATATAAGAGTCAAAGATTCAAAGAGCTCGTGAAGATTCCATACTTCTGAAAATGAGTGGTGGTAAGGAATGGGTGTCTGTTTTTTGTCATGCCTATATAAGCCGTTCTTTCACAGGTATAATTAATTAAATAAAAATGTTTATTCACTCGAATGATTTTATATATATATATATATATATATATATATATATATATATATATATATATATATATATATATATATATATATATACTTTGTTGGGCTACCAAGTTTGTTGGTACAAGGTGATTCTAGGCTGGTCCTATTCTTTACCGGTAGTTTGTTGTAGCGTTCAGGTTCCGATGAGAGCTCAATGTTTAATTTTTATAAACAGAGCAAATTTATTTGTGAATAAAAAGGCCTTACATAACGTGGGTATCGTGATTATGGACCATTTCCACTCGTGGGTATCTGGGGCCCGCCGAGCTTCTTCAGACCACGTTTTTATTTTATTCAGGCAAGCAAATGGCCGAATTTGGTTTACATTCATGCATTTCTCCCCCGCCTCCCGGGGCAATATTTGTCTATTTTTTCTTTCAAGCGTCTTTGTGATTGGTGGAAATTCTTTTTCTACTTTTTCCATTAAATTGGTGGTGTTTATGTCAGTCTGTTAATGTCTAGTGTTAATTCTTTTATCAAATTCCTTATCTATGGCCTACTGAGTTCTACTCTTTAATCCTGCCCTAGTTAGACAGTGATGCCCCTCCTCTCTAATTGGGTCAAGTGGGGTACAAGGAAAGTATACCTCCTCTCTTAGTGGGGTCATTTTTTTATCTCAATTTAGATCTAGTTCGTGTTTACATCTTACTTTCCCGCTATTTTACTAGAGGTCCCCTAAGTTTCATCTATTAGTAGCTTTTATATTTATTTATTTATTTATTTATTTATTTGTTATTCACTAAGAATATATATCCTAGCGTTAGTGATACGTTGCCATTCACTCTTTAACCTAGGAAGTATCAGATTTTCCCCTATGTAAACTGAATTTGGCCATTTGCCTGCCTGAATAAAAAAAAAGTGGTCTGAAGAAGCTCGGTGGGCTCCAGATACCAACGAGTGGAAATGGTCTATAATCACGATACCCATGGTATTTAAGGCCTTATTATTCACACATATATATATATATATATATATATATATATATATATATATATATATATATATATATTGCTTAAATGGACCTGGGAGGATCAACCAACACATATTGGTATGAAGAAATTGGAAAGGAGATAGAAATGGAAATAAATATAATTCTAGTTTATCAATTGAGAAAACAAGGAAACAAGATGCGGTGAATTGAAATAAGTATAAACTCAATGTACTTTTTTGAAAAAGTTATTTTATAAATGATTATAATAAAAGAAAAAATAATCAATTTTACTTTTTACATGAAATTTGTTTCTTGGTTGCCTTTTTTGTAATTGTTGAAGTTATCTATTTTTATTTAGATTTTATGAAACTTTAATTTTTTTTTTCTATTTTGACTTTTATGTCATTATTTTGTGCAATTTACCCATGAAATATAACAAAAGTAGAATTAATCAAAAGCAAAAGCGAAAAAAGAGAATTTACCAAAAAAATAAATAAATAAATAAAAAAAAAACAGAATTAAAGAAAATTTGGAACGGAAATTGTGTCCCCCTATGTTTTGTACTAATTCACACGTATATGCTTATTCCTTCTTATGAAAGAAAATAGATATCAATCCGGTGAATTAAATATTAGCATTATATCTGCTATATATTATAGCCCTTCATATTACTATTGGCCCGCTTGTGCGTCTCAGCCATGATGGAATGTCACAAGTTTGAAAAACCTTTTATAGGCATTACAACTTGTAAAACTGCGACAATAGTTCAATAATCTTTTTATTTTGCAGAGTTACATAAAATAGGTACGATTTATTGATCTTAACGGCTTCTAAAACCGTCTAGAATTATCCTATTCCTTAAAGTTAGAGAAACGCTTTCATTGTACATTTAATTTTACATTTTTGTGTAGTTGTTTCTTTAAAGTAATTTTTTGCACAATTATATGATATTAGATATACAAATAATTTACACAGATTTGTATATATCCAAGTATTCCTATCTAATGCTAATGATTATATGATCTCAATTAATTAGTTGTATTTAATGATAATCATTTCTTTGCACACATATAAATGGTTTCATGGAAGTAATAATAATCCTTATTAAACAATTATTACTTCAAGTAGCTATCATTAATACAAATGATTTAGGTATGGAGCATCAAGTTTATAGTCCTATAGAATGCGGATACTTTTAAACGTATCTTTTTGAACTATAGATGGAATCCTAACACGTACCTCCACCCTGGGTCAGAGTGACCTGTGGTAATAACAATAAAGAGGTACCCCACATTCTCTAGATTTCAAGACCTGAAATCTCTCCATCCAATTCAGTTTAGTTCCATATCCAGTACACCCAATTGCGTGGATTTCCTCTCTGCATGGGAAACGATCAATGTTTTCTAATCTCCGCTGACAAGACGGACCAACGTATGAATGGCTACCTTGTTTGAAACGTGGAGATATTTCACTTTTGACTAACTAAAATTTGGCTGACCTGTGAAATCTTTGTAAAAGTTCAATAAGGGAGGCATAAAATACGGAATTGAATGAGAAAATAATTAAGCCTATTTTTGTGGTAGGCCCTTGTGTAATAAACATAGTTTTGAATGTGGTGGGAAAATAACTATATAATTATCATTATCCGTATCTTTTATCGCTGCTAAGATGTTCGGGTGCGTACTTAGAAAATATACAATGAATATGATCACCATAGGTGTAGGCTCCAAAGTGACACCACTCACTAATAGTCAAACTAAGAGGGATTATTGACTACCACCTACTGTTACGAAGAAATATGATACATTAAATGTTGTCTCTTTTCATGACATCTAAGGTCATCTGTGACAAATTATGGCTTGCTTGAGCATCATTAGAAAAGTTTATACAACTTATTTATATACTCTACCTGTATATGAACTCCGCTATACCAACCACGTGACCTGATTAATTGCTTTAAAGGAAGCAGAGAATGACAATGGTCAAAAGCAGACAAAAATCAGAAAATTCGGTCTGATATCCAAAACCATTGAATAATCTCCGATAATGTAAGTAAACAACATAACAGATAGAAGAAGTAAGGTACCATTTTACTTTATTAATGGGTCAGCTGAGTATTGGAAAATCTTTCAGATTCCATTAGCTGATTGACCTACCTCTTCTTCTCCAGTATTTTTTTTTTGGGGGGGGTATTCTTTTTACCATACGCTGAGTCAGAAGAGAAGCTCTTTGGGTATGGAAATGCGGTAAAGCAAACAAAGAAAATGGCAAAAATATGTTTAGGGAAATATAATCAATTTGTGTACGGTGTCTGTCTGTCTGTCTGTCTGTCTCGCTCTCTCTCTCTCTCTCTCTCTCTCTCTCTCTCTCTCTCTCTCTCTCTCTCTCTCTCTCTCTCTCTCACACACACACACACACACACACACACACGCGCGCGTGCTGTGTGTGTGTGCGTGATATATATATATATATATATAGAGAGAGAGAGAGGTCTTGAACGAGATATAAAGATACCTTAAGATTTTCAAATTTCTGAAGAGTAACACTGTTTTTAATTGTAAAAATGTAGTTTGAAACATAAAACATACACAAACACACACACACGCGCGCCCACACAAATGCACACACATATATATGAATGTATCAATTCTAAATGTAAACAAAAAAAATTCTAACACAAAAATCTCACTTTCTTAATTGTTAGCTTCTTTTCATTGTTACATTTTCAGTGTGTAAATAATATTTAAATAAATACATTTGTAACCATTGTAAAAAAACTGTCAATTAAGAATTATGCTTTCGAAAAATAGAATCATATTAGAAAAAACAATCACGAGTATAGAGTTGCATTTAAAAAAATAATATTTGAAATGTAAAAAAAAAATCCTAAAATAAACGAATATTACAAAACTAGAATTCTTAGATTATTTCATTGTTAAAATTAATTCTAACAATAGTAACTTAAAAAAAATAATTCGTAGATTGTTAAAATTCTAATCTTCATGGCTTTTTTGTTTGTTTGTTTTACGGCATATCAACCTCGGTGGGTTATTTAATGCTGACAAACTTTTCAAATAAATTAATTCTTAATGGATACTCAATTTTTTTTATAAACACATCTTTATTTAAGCTATAGATGGGACCCTGAAACGTATTACCACTCCGGGCCAGAGTGGACATGGAAGCAATAGTAATGAAGGGGTGCTTTACATTCCCCAGACCTCTAGAACAGGAACCTCACAATCAGATAGAGTTTAACGTCATTCTCAGGACATGAAGACCCTTGGCCACCGCCTTCTAGCACCATATGATAAAAAGGGTTGGCACTTGCCATAAGGATAATAGGGTTGGGACAATCATATAGGTGCTAGGGCTTGACATGATCAGCCGATTGATCAGCGGGGGCCTCTCCGACCGCCTGTCTAGCCTAAGTAAGAGTCAAAGAGGTGTGTTGCATGTCAGGTACCACCAAGATTTCGTCCTTAAGCATCACGGGTTGCCACACACGCTCAAAAGTTGGCCTCCTTGTTTTTTTTTACCTCTCTGCAGAGGTGCAGTCTGTGTATTCTAAATTCCCAGCCGATAGAAGTATCTTAGCTTCTTTGTAGAAACGAATACCTATTTCCTCTCTAACTCAACAGACAACCAAAAATTGGATTTAATTTTTGTCATATGAGCTCTTATTGTTTAAATATATATATATTAACAAGATTAAAGGATTTCGATTAATTGTATCATTTTTTTTCCAAAACATCTTATCTGTTATTAGTTTATTTTGCGGTAAACAAAAGATCTAGATGAACATCCTCTAAATGAGTTAATTCCATATATTTCCCAGTAGTATTTAAAAATATGATAGTATCATAAAGATAAGTAATATTGTTTTATTTTTTCAAATTAATATACATAGTATTCCTAAAATTAAAAATAATGATAAGTTCATTTTTTGTTTCTTACTTATTATAGATGTTGTTGGCCTTTTTCCCCGGTGGGTGGCCTCGACTATTAGGTTATATTATTTCTGATTTTTGTATTTACTTCGTTTCCTTGCAATATTTTATTAGAGCCATACCTCGCCCAGCAGAGTCATTGACGACTTTCAATTTTCAAAGCACGATCAATGAAAATCATGCAGTTGCCATAACCTGACCAACCCTGAGGAAGGTATTGACATGTTTCCTTCATGGCTGGAGTCTACAAGAACATCAAAGAGGATCTAAATTAATCTCGTGACAAGAGATCCGCTGTCATTGTACGTTCATACTGATGTGTCAACAAGAATGATATTTTGCTTGGTGTTTTTCAACGTTTCATTCTATTCCAAAGATGAGCGAAATGTTTATATAGAGAGAATGATGCTAAGTATTTTAGAGCTTCGATGGTCATACGGTTATCTGTTGTTGTGTAGCGTAGTGGATCGTTTACTAAGTTATATATTCTACCACATTTTTTCTGTCTATTCTATTCATATTTCTTTTTTGTTTCTATTCAGTTTGAATGTTTGAAATAAACTGAATTTAAATCCACATTTTATCCAAGTCATAATTCATTAAGAGTCCGTCGACCTTCACCACCGGGCTATTTCTACTGGTTGAGAATTTGGCTATCAGTAACGAGTGTAGAAAGGAACAAACGGTCGTAATTCGAAAACTTTCTCACAATGCTGATGTAATGACTCACACAAAGTCTCATGATACATATTACTTAAATACACAGGTAAAACCGTAGAGGTTATTGATAACACACCATTGACACACTGACTCTCTGGAAGTCACATGACTCAAATTCTTTGGTAGATAACATACAAATATTGTTGACCTTAACTTGCTCGACCGTATGTACACAATTGAACCAAGATTTGACTTACACCACAATAATTTACTCAATTTAATATAAATACGTATTTGCATGTATTACCAAGATAAAATGTTAGCCTACTTAGAAAAATATACAGCTAAATTGGAAGATATTTACAATGTATACTTCTGCCACAACACATATTTTTATAAGCCACTATAGGCAATATTTATTGCAATTATCGAATAATCAGCTACGATTTTTTTTGTGAAAAAGCAAACATAAATATAAGCCGTCAACATGCAATTCGTTCCTGTTATATAAACGGACGTTATTTAACGATGTTATAAAGGTGCAAGTCATATTTCATTTCAAATTACGTTTCCTATTTCCAAATAAAATTGCTTTGACGAGCAGCGTCCTGTCATTGTTTCCTGTTTGAGTAATTCAATAAAAACATTTTCCTAGGAACTAGTAGATTCTTTTGAAGACAACACCAATATCTTTAGATAAGGCACTAAGAGAATCTGAAATCCTAATCAAAAAGCGTCCTTTTTCTTAACTATTTTAACTGGGGAATATTATTACTATATTTCATTTATCAATCTTAAGTAAAAGCAGTTTTTTAAACTCTCAAATATAATAGTTATTTGAAAATAGGATGTAAGGAATCATTTCCCCATCTAAAATTTACATTTGCACACAAGATCTTTGCTGTATGGAATTCTTTATAATCACGCAAGATAAAACTTGGTAGTGTTCTTTCAAATCATTTATTACACGGTCTAAACGCAAATAATAGATGTTTGTATTACTGGTACCATTGACCAGAAGTACCTTAAAGTATATTAAATGCATATCCATTTCTACTGCATTTAATATGTTCTCTTCCGCTATTTTATTGTACGGTGCGATTTGATGCGAAACGTACAGTTATGACCTGACAATGTTGATAAGCAGGATTGTAAACTATTAATGTTAAATTCCTGTATGGTGTGCAGCCACAATCATAGGGGCCCATTTAAGAAAGGGTTAAACATTATAGACTGCATCTTTTTCTCCCCACCCAACTTCCCTTTACTTTACCGTCAAGTATTATGCAATGTTATTAATGAGGACATCAGACGAGTATATGTATATCTAGTACAACTTGTGTGAGTAGCAAATAAAATTGTAGATACGTCGATGGTTAAGCTTTCTTATTTAGTATCATTTATGATTTGGATGTATAATGTATCTATGTACTTAACCTTCATACACACTTAAATACCTTATGCATACGAGATATTTGCACTTTATAAATTTATAAGTTTTAACTTAGTATAAGTCCACATGACTCCTTTTATTGTTGAATAAGAAACCCTAATTATAATAAGGCAGTTTTTTTTGTTTTTGTTTTAAATATTATTTGTTTAAATATTTATGCCAGTTTATCTTACGAAATATTATTATTATTATTATTATTATTATTATTATTATTATTATTATTATTAATAAACACAATTACTTGGAGCCATATAACTGTTTGAAATGCGTAAAACTATATAAGTGAATTCGAATTACTTGTATTACTTACGAATTATTGAAACCAGAGAACTGTGTAGAAACAAATGATTATCATTTCATAGGAATAGTTATTTGAAACGTTACATATAAATTAAGAAATTACAATAGTTATCATTAGATTTACGGAAAACATATAATATCTTGAAATAGGACTGATTTATGCATTAAATAAACCAAAAAGTGTTGACACGCCGTAAAATATTAACAACCAAATTTCGTTTCGGTTGATATTTTATTTCTAGAATTATCATTCACCACTGACTATTTTTGTGTTACTTCATGGTTTTTACATTAACTACGTTTATGCATGTATTCATTTACACATGTAACAACTAAGCCTGGCATATTTTGTCACAAGATCAGTTTTAGCACTCAGTTTGAACTGAATTCACTACAAATGATATGTTAGCCTATATCCCTAACCATTTCACCACATTATAAGTTCCTTTATGTTTGCATCTATGTATATGTGAGTGCATGCATGCAATAACACATAAACTTTATCACCAAATAAGTATAGATTTATATTTCTCTATTTACCTCAAGAATTCAATCTAGAATATTTTCAGTTTGTTTTCTTTGTACTAGTGTTCCCTTTTAAGAAAAAAAAATTTCTCTCTTTCTCTCTCCCTCCCCCCATCCCCCCCTCTCTCTCTCTCTCTCTCTCTCTCTCTCTCTCTCTCTCTCTCTCTCTCTCTCTCTCTCTCTCTCTCTCTCTCTCTGGAAAATTTTCAACATGAATTAATTGGCAATCTGAAAAATGTTCATTTCCATTGCCTATAATATTGGCAATTTTTCACCAAGCTATCACAGATGTTTGTGTAACAATGGTTGAATGGTATCAATGGTAAGAGATCAAATTATTTTTAGCAGTACATCGTAAGCAAGGAACCAATTTCACACACTTGAGCTGTAATTTCTTTATCATCATCACTATTCAGTGGCCCGTTGGATAGTTCAAAGAAGAGCGGTCAGTATAAGAAGAGAGTGTAACGTTTCCTGCTACCAATTACCTTCAGGTTGATCTGCATCTCAAGGGATGAAACGTTTACGCAATTTGTGAACGTTCAATTTGACTGGAGGTGGATGAATGATGTCCAAAGGGCGTTTAGGTTCTTTGTCGTTTATGTCACGCAAGTTCAACCGAACAAATGTCTCAAATAGGAAAGTTGGGCAGCTTAGTTGATATTTTCTTAACTCGGATTATGTTGATATTGTCTAACCTGCACTTTCGTCATGAAAAAAATATACATGTGTGTGTGTGTGTGTGTGTGTGTGTGTGTCTGTGTGTGTCTGTGTCTGTGTGTGTCTGTGTGTGTTGAAGTGTTAAAACAATAACGCTAATATTCTTCAATCAAACATAATGAAATGATGAAAAGAAGGAAAAAAAGAAAAAAGAGTGAGAGAGTTAAATGAAGATACTTTTTATATATTGAACTATTTCACAATAGCTCTTAAGTAAACATATCAAATGTTTTAATAATTAAACTATCATACTGTGCTATATCCACAGCTCCTGCTAGTATATTATATTGTTTAGTCTATGCGTTCATCTGAGAAAAACGTTATCTATAGATCCTCAGTATTAGTGGAATACTTTATTTTCTTGTTTGTGCGTGGATATATTGCCATAAGAAAGTGTCATTGTTGTTCACAGTAATGATTTTAAGATTGTGGTTTACGGTGGAATTAAAAGTTGCTTTGCTTTGTGGAAATGTCTTTCAATGAGGATTTCCCGGCATGCTTGGACTTTATCTTCAGGGAAGTGTTGGTGTATAGGGCGGGAATATCCATATTAACTAGGAGTATGTTATGTCTTGATGTATCTTTGGATGGTAGGTAACAGGGGGGGGTGAGAATATAATTGACATATGCAGATATTGATTGCATGAAGGTACTTATACGGGACACGAAAGTTCTCCCTAAACATAGGATATTTAGGGATTGGGTGTGTTGGCATATGTTGCGTTTGTTGATGTAGGGTGTCATCGGTCGGGTTAGGGTTTGCTGCAGCTGGATTGGCAATTTCTTTGTAGATGGGTTTAGGGAGTTTATATAGTTTGGGTGAGTTGCAAAAAATCCCTATTTTAGGCTTTTTTTGGAGCGAATTAATAATTGTTCTTATATCAGTACTATGAGGTTTATGAATTCTAAATTTTCCCTGGGGTCATTGGGGAATTTTTTATAAATGTTGTTATGTAGTTGGGATACAGCTTTTAAGGTATACAAACCATATCCATGATGGTGGTAATGATGTCCTTATTGTGATTGAGGGTTTATGACTGTTCTGACTTAGGATGGTTGTGGATACAAACGTGGTGTTGGTTGTCATGGGTAAGTAATCCAGTTGATTTTTAGACATTTGAACATATAGTCATTGTGTGGGTTATGTCTATTAGGGTGAGTCCAAATTATAGTGTCGGGGGTTAAGAGTTGGAATCATAGAAATAGGGTTTGAATATAGGAAGTGGACTATTGCTGTTGTCAAATAATATATTTGTGTAATGCTCTGCAGGGTATTTTTGCCAATAGGGTTAAGATGTTTATAAGAATAAATTGACAGACCTTTATTTGCTAAAGATGCTTCGCTCAGAGAGAGAGGGAGGGAGGGAGGGAGGGAGAGAGAGTATGTGTGTGTGTGTGTGTGTGTGTGTGTGACTGGATAAGTTAGAAATAGAATTAGTTGGAGGGTTGGAGGGGTCTGTAAGCATAGGAAACATTTTTGCATATCGGGATTGTTTTTAAAATAATGTCTTCTCTGACCAGTCTTTTGAGTTTATGATATTTCATCTACTTTGTTTGAAGAGATATTAGTTGGAGATGGTATCTTGGGATATGAATAAACGGGACGATTGGGATGTAAGGAGAGTATTACAGAGGGAGAATCGGGTTATATTGTCGGATTTTGTACATTATGTAGTGGTAAGTTCAAACTTATGAAATAATGTTGTATCGTATATATGTTGTGCTCCAGTTTAATATAAGGTGTGTGAGCTGTATTGAAGATTATACTTGCCCCTTATGTGTGATGTTAAATTTTCTTTTTTGTATTAGTTAAAGAAAATTATCTCAGATCGGTTATGTGTGAGTTTTTAAAAAGTGTTACAAGTTGTTTACAACTGTAGAGATATGATTCTTCAAGTATGGCCAAAAATACATATTGTTGTATGTGTTCCACATCTGTTTGTTATACATATTTTATAAAGATGATATGGCCAATAGACGGGAATAATACAAATAACATTGGAAACATTGAAAAAAATGCAATGAAATGTAATTCTATCTAAGGCCGTTGGAATTAAGTTATTAGCATTATTTCCATAATTAGGCCAGATAATGTTTATTAAACACTCACAAATATATATACACCCCCTCTATATATATAACGCAGTTATCATAGCACACCTCCTAAGATAAAAACTCGTAAATGATAAACCTGCAACCACAAAATAAATAATCTCAATTGAATAAACCTACAGATAAATATATACGACGGCTTAGAGGTAAAAAATAGAAATTCATTAACAAGAAAATATTCCGTGTTTTTCAGAAATGGCAGTTAAAAAGTGCGACTCAATCCTTTAAATATATAACTGGTTTAAAAACAAAAACTTGCAATTATGATCACACGACAGTCCTGTTACGCAAGTCTCACATTTATTAGACGCCAGAGCATCTTGGTGATACGTGAAACCTCCGGTACGGAAGTACTGTGGGATTATATATATATATATATATATATATATATATATATATATATAATATAATACTAATAAAAATATTGTTAGATAGAAAATAAAGGTCTACCATGGTTCAATCAAAAATGATCTCCTCAGAACCCCACTCAACATTAACCAAGTTGTATAATTCCTCAGTTAAAATTGAATATATTTATCGGATAATAACGGTTGAACGCTACGTCCATCTTCTCTCAATCTTTGCGTGTGGCCTGCACGCGAAAACTGAACAAACAAAAACAACAATGTATCGTTTATATATTATATTATATATATATAATATAATATATTATATATATATATATATATAAATATAAAGAACAGCAAACTAATACACATGTCGTTTCTTTGGTATACTCCTGATTGCTTCTTGAATATATAATATCCAGAAATTTTGAAATAAAAGCGTATTTTCAGCACTGAAGCTGCTTTAAAAGTCATGTGTCAAACCACCCTTTACTGTACTAGCGTCATATTATTGAGTTCATTATGGACATTTAAGACAACCACTGCTTTCATTCCGATCGAGCAAAATTTTCTCATTCTATTTTAACATCCAGTTAAATATGCTGACCTCGATAACTACCGTTTTGATAATACTATGTACATACATCGATGTACATACAAATATATAATTACGCTATATATACCACACACCTCCATAGAGATGAAGT
Organism: Doryteuthis pealeii; assembly: GCA_023376005.1. Taxonomy (NCBI): domain Eukaryota; kingdom Metazoa; phylum Mollusca; class Cephalopoda; order Myopsida; family Loliginidae; genus Doryteuthis; species Doryteuthis pealeii. The sequence goes on from CM042155.1 coordinate 100,813,849, forward strand.
CGCCTGAGATTTGAGTCCAAAACGAACGACCACCGACTAATGGAAAGCAAGAGAACCCAGCCGGGGCAACTGCGACGACCCGCTCGGAAAATATACATACTACAGACAATGGAACTATATAAAAACAAAACATAACTGCTGTTTCTTAGCTTAGATTATATAAATATAAAATGAATAGAAATAAAAAAATATAATTTAAAAAAAATAAAATAAAATAAAGGTGTATATTTGATAGTTAGAAATAAGTTATCTTCCTGTACTAGAACTTTCAGTAACGTCACATCAAGAAACACAAATAATTCACTACGCCATTTTCTCAATTATCTACGGTCAATACACACGTGTATATGATCGGTTTCAATAAAGTCCTGAACCGAACAGTGTCTTGTTATCCTGATTTTCTCTCAATATATTACACGTTCATTCTTACTTTCTTTCAAATCATTCATCCATTATTTGTTTCATTCTCTCTTTTATTCATCCATTCCTTCTTTTCTTCCTTTCTTCATCCATTATATATCCTTTTCTAAACAAGCTTATTCATTCGCTATTTCTTCAATTTTTAATTTTGGGCGCAGATTATGATTTTGTATGATCTGCTGAGTCGTAACTCACAATTAACCTTCAAGAAAAAATATCATAACAAGTAAAAGAACAAAAAGGAACAGACAGGAATAAACAATTAGAGATACAATTAAAGTAAGAAAGTAGAAAGAAATTGATATTTATGGTATAAGAAGGAAAGGAAAAAGGAAAATGATAGATAGAATGGTAAATACAAAAATAATAAACAAACACAAATTAAAAAAATGAAAGAAATAGCGAATGAATAAGCTGTTAGAAGAAGGATATATAATGGATGAAGAAAGAAAGAAAGAAGAATGGGATGAATAAAAGAGAGAATGAAACAAATAATGATGGAATGATTAAAAAGGAAGAATAACGGAATATATTTGAGAGAAAATCAGAAACGAAAGACACGTCGGTTCAGGACTTTATTGAAACGATCATATACACGTGTTATTGACCGTAGATAATGAGAAAATGGCGTAGGAATTATTTGTGTTTCTGATGTGACGTTTACTGAAAAAGTTCTATACAAGGAAGGATAACTTATTTTCCTAACTATCAAATATACAACTTACTTTTATTTTTTTTAAATATATTATTTTTTTATTCTATCATTTATATTTAATAAATCTAAGCTAAGAAACAGAGTTATGTGTTTTATAATTCATTGTCTGTAGTATGTTATATTTTCGAGCGGCGTCGCAAGTTGCCCAGCTGGTCTCTCTGCTTTCAATTAGTCGGTGGTCTTTCCGCCGTTTTGGACTCATCTTCAGGCGACTATCTCTATGGAGGTGTGTGGTATATATAGCGTTAATATATATTTGTGTACATCGATTATGATAGTATTATCAAAACGGTTAGTTATCGAGCGTCAGATATTTATGGATGTTAAATAGGAATGAGAAAATTTTGCTCGATCGGAATGAAAGCAGGGTCTTTAAGTCCATAATGAACCAATAATATGACGCTCAGTACAGTAAAGGGTGGTGACAGCACTGACTTTTAAAAGCACTTCAGTGCTGGAAAATTACGCTGTTTTTCAAAATTCTTGGATATTATATTTCAAGGAAGCAATAGGAGTATACCAAAGAAACGACATGTTGTATAGTTTGCTTTCTTTATATATATATTACTATATATATATATAATAATACTATATTATATATATATGATATATATATATATATATAAAAACGATAGCATTTGTTGTTCGTTTCAGTTTTTCGCGTGCAGCCACACGCAAGATTGAAGAGAGATGGACCGTAGCGTTCAACGTTATTATCCGATAATATATTCATTTAACTGAGACATTATATTCCAATTGGGTTATTTGAGTGTTCTGGAGGAGATCATTTTGATTGAACATGGTAGACCCTTTATTCTATCTAACAATATTTTTTTTAGTATAATATATATAATATATAATACTATATATATAAATATATATATATATATACCCACAGTACTTCCCGTCCGGAGGTTCAGTATCACCAAATGCTCTGGCGTCTTAAATGTACTAAAAAATGTAGGACTCTGCCGTACAGGACTGTCGTGTGATCATAATTGCAAGTTTTTGTTTTTAACCAGTTATAATTTAAAGGATTGAGTCGCACTTTTAACTGCATTTCTGAAAAACACGGAATATTCTGTTTAATGAATTTCTATTTTACCTCTAGCCGTCGTATAGTATTTATCTGTAGTTTATTCAATAGATTATTGATTTGTGGCAGGTTTATTCATTTACGAGTTTTATCTTGGAGGTGTGCTATGATAACTGCGTTATATATATAGAGAGGGGTTGTATCATATATTTGTGAGTGTTTAATAACATTTATCTGCCTAATTATGGAAATATGCTTAATAACTTAATTCCAACGGCCTAGAATAAATTACATTTCATGATTTTTTCAATGTTTCCAATGTTATTTGTATTATTCCCGTCTATTGGCCATATCATCTTTATAAAATATGTATACAAAACAGATGTGGAACACATACAAACAATATGTATTGGCCATACTTTGAAGAATCATATTCTACAGTTGTAAACAACTTGTAACACTTTTTAAAAAACTCACACATAACGATCTGAGATAATTTCTTTAACTAAATACAAAAAGAAAACTTTACATCACACATAAGGGCAAGTATAATCTTCAATACAGCTAACACACACCTTATATTAACTGGAGCACAACATATATACGATACAACATTATTTCATAAGTTGAACTTACCACTACATAATGTACAAAATCCGACAATATTACCCGATTCTCCCTCTGTAATACTCTCCTTACATCCCAATCGTCCCTTTATTCATATCCCAAGATACCATCTTCCAACTATATCTCTTCAAACAAAGTAGATAAATTATAAAACTCAAAAGACTGGTCAGAGAAGACATTATTTTAAAAACAATCCCGATATGCAAAAATGTTTCCTATGCTTACAGACCCCTCCAACCCTCAACTAATTCTATTTCTAACTTATCCAGTCACAACACACACACACACCACACACACACATACTCTCTCTCCCTTCCCTCCCTCTTTCCCTCCCTCTCCTCTTGAGCGAAGCATCTTTAGCAAATAAAGGTCTGTCAATTTATTCTTATAAACATCTTAACCCTATTGGCAAAAATACCCCTGCAGAGCATTACACAAATATATTATTCTGACAACAGCAATAGTCACTTCCTATATTCAAACCCTATTTCTATGATTCCAACTCTTAACCCCGACACTATAATTTGGACTCACCTAATAGACATAACCCACACAATGAACCTATATGTTCAAATGTCTAAAAATCAACTGATTACTTACCCCATGACAACCAACACCACGTTTTGTATCCACAACCATCCTAAGTCAGAACAGTCATAAAACCCTCAATCACAATAAGGACATCATTACCACCATCATGGATATGGTTTGTATACCTTAAAAGCTGTATCCCAACTACATAACAACATTATAAAAAATTCCCAATGACCCCAGGGAAAATTTAGAATTCATAAACCTCATAGTACTGATATAAGAACAATTATTAATTCGCTCCAAAAGAAAAGCCTAAAATAGGGATTTTTTGCAACTCACCCAAACATATAAACTCCTAAACCCATCTACAAAAGAAATTGCCAATCCAGCTGCAGCAAACCTAACCCGACCGATGACACCTACATCAACAAACGCAACATATGCCAACACACCCAATCCCTAAATATCCTATGTTTAGGGAGAACTTTCGTGTCCCGTATAAGTACCTTCATGCAATCAATATCTGCATATGTCAATTATTCTCACCCCCCCCTGTTACCTACCATCAAAGATACATCAAGACATAACATACTCCTAGTTAATATGGATATTCCCGCCCTATACACCACACTTCCCTGAAGATAAAGTCCAAGCATGCGGGAAATCCTCATTGAAAGACATTTCCACAAAGCAAAGCAACTTTTAATTCCACCGTAAACCACAATCTTAAAATCATTACTGTGAACAACAATGACACTTTCTTATGGCAAATATCACGCACAAACAAGAAAATAAAGTATTCCACTAATACTGAGGATCTATAGATAACGTTTTTCTCAGATGAACGCATAGACTAAACAATATATATACTAGCAGGGCTGTGGATATAGCACAGTATGATAGTTTAATTATTAAAACATTGATATGTTTTACTTAAGAGCTATTGTGAAATAGTTCAATATATAAAAAGTATCTTCATTAACTCTCTCTCACTCTTTTTTCTTTTTTTCCTTCTTTTCATCATTTCATTATGTTTGATTGAAGAATATTAGCGTTATTGTTTTAACACTTCACAACACGACACCACACACACACAGACACACACAGACACACACACACACACACACACACACACACATGTATATTTTTTTTCATGACGAAAGTGCAGGTTAGACAATATCAACATAATCCGAGTTAAGAAAAATATCAACTAAGCTGCCCAACTTTCCTATTGAGACATTTGTTCGGTTGAACTTGCGTGACATAAACGACAAAGAAACCTAAACGCCCTTTGGACATCATCATCCACCTCCAGTCAAATTGAACGTTCACAAATTGCGTAAACGTTTCATCCCTTGAGATGCAGATCAACCTGAAGGTAATTGGTAGCAGGAAACGTTACACTCTTTCTTATACTGACCGCTCTTCTTTGAACTATCCAACGGGCCACTGAATAGTGATGATGATAAAGAAATTACAGCTCAAGTGTGTGAAATTGGTTCCTTGCTTACGATGTACTGCTAAAAATAATTTGATCTCTTACCATTGATACCATTCAAACCATTGTACCCAAACATCTGTGATAGCTTGGTGAAAAAATTGCCAATATTATAGGCAATGGAAACATGAAATTTTTCAGATTGCCAATTAATTCATGTTGAAAATTTTCCAGAGAGAGAGAGAGAGAGAGAGAGAGAGAGAGAGAGAGAGAAGAGAGAGAGAGAGAGAGAGAGAGAGAGAGAGAGGAGAGGGGGGATGGGGGAGAGGGAAGAAGAAAGAGAGAAAATATTTTTTTTTCTTAAAGGGAACACTAGTACAAAGAAAACAAACTGAAATATTCTAGATGAATTCTTGAGGTAAATAGAGAAATATAAATCTATACTTATTTGGTGATAAAGTTTATGTGTTATTGCATGCATGCACTCACATATACATAGATGCAAACATAAAGGAACTTATAATGTGGTGAAATGGTTGGATATAGGCTAACATATCATTTGTAGTGATTCAGTTCAAACTGAGTGCTAAAACTGATCTTGTGACAAAATATGCCAGGCTTAGTGTTACATGTGTAAATGAATACATGCATAAACGTAGTTAATGTAAAACCATGAAGTAACACAAAAATAGTCCAGTGGTGAATGATAATTCTAGAATAAAATATCAACCGAAACGAAATTGGTTGTTAATATTTTACGGCGTGTCAACACTTTTTGGTTTATTTAATGCATAATCAGTCCTATTTCAAGATATTATTGTTTTCGTAAATCTAATGATAACTATTTGTAATTTCTTAATTTATATGTAACGTTTCAAATAACTATTCCTATGAAATGATAATCATTTGTTTCTACACAGTTCTCTGGTTTCAATAATTCGTAAGAATTAAACAAGTATTCGAATTCACTTATATAGTTTTACGCATTTCAAACAGTTTATGGCTCCAAGTAATGTGTTATAATAATAATAATAATAATAATATAATAATAATAATTAATAATAATAATAATAATAATAATTTCGTAAGATAAACTGCATAATATTTAAACAAATAATATTAAAACAAAAACAAAAAAAAACTGCCTTATTATAATTAGGTTTCTTATTCAACAATAAAAGAGTCATGTGGACTTATACTAAGTTAAAAACTTATAATTATAAAGTGCAAATATCTCGTATGCATAAGTATTTTAAGTGTATGAAGGTTAAGTACATAGATACATACATCCAAAATCATAATGATACTAAAATAAGAAAGGCTTAACCATCGACGTATCTACAATTTTATTGCTGCACACAAGTTGTACTAGATATACATATACTCGTCTGATGTCCTCATTAATAACATTGCATAATTACTTGACGGTAAAGTAAAGGGAAGTTGGGTGGGGAGAAAAAGCAGTCTATAAGTTTAACCCTTTCTTAAATGGCCCCTATGATTGTGGTGCCACACCATACAGGAATTTAACATTAAATAGTTTACAATCCTGCTTATCAACATTGTCAGGTCATAAACTGTACGTTTCGCATCAAATCGCACCGTACAATAAAATAGCGGAAGAGAACATATAAATGCAGTAGAAATGGATATGCATTTAATATACTTTAAGGTACTTTGGTCAATGGTACCAGTAATACAAACATCTATTATTTGCGTTTAGACCGTGTAATAAATGATTTGAAAGAACACTACCAAGTTTTATTCTGCGTGATTATAAAGAATTCCATACAGCAAAGATCTTGTGTGCAAATGTAAATTTTAGATGGGGAAATGATTCCTTACATCCTATTTTCAAATAACTATTATATTTGAGAGTTTAAAAAACTGCTTTTACTTAAGATTGATAAATGAATATAGTAATAATATTCCCCAGTTAAAATAGTTAAGAAAAAGGACGCTTTTTGATTAGGATTTCAGATTCTCTTAGTGCCTTATCTAAAGATATTGGTGTTGTCTTCAAAAGAATCTACTAGTTCCTAGGAAAATGTTTTTATTGAATTACTCAAACAGGAAACAATGACAGGACGCTGCTCGGTCAAAGCAATTTTATTTGGAAATAGAAACGTAATTTGAAAATGAAATATGACTTGCACCTTATACATCGTTTAAATAACGTCCGTTTATATAACAGGAACGAATTTCATGTTGACGGCTGATATTTATGTTTGCTTTTTTCACAAAAAAAATCGTACTAATTATTCGATAATTGCAATAAAATATTGCCATAGTTGCTTATAAAAATATGTGTTTGTGGCAAAGTATACATGTAAATATTTCCAGATTTAGCTGTATATTTTTCTAAGCTAGCTAAATTTTAATCTTGGTAATACATGCAAATACGTATTTATATTAAATTGAGTAAATTATTGTGGTGTAAGTCAAATCTTGGTTCAAATGATGCGGTACAGTACGTCGAGAATTAAGGTCAACAATATTTGTATGTTATTCACCAGAAGAATTTCAGTGTGTCATGGATTGTTGTTATCTTCAATAACCTCTACAGTTTTATCCTTGATGTATTTAAAGTAATATGTATTCATAGACTTGGTAAGTTCATCTACAGTCAGCAATGTGAGAAAGTTTTCGATATTACGACCGTTGTCCTTTCTACACTCGTTCTGAAGCCCAAATTCTCAACCCAGTAGAAATAGCCCGTGGTGTAGGTCGACGACTCTTACATGAATTATTGACTTGATAAAGTGGGATTAACATTCAGTTTATTTCAAACATTCAAACTGAAAAACAAAAAAGAAATATGAAAGAATAGACAGAAAAATTGTGGTAGATATAAACTTAGTAAACGATCCACTACGCTACACAAACAAACAGATAACCGTATGACATCGTAACCTTCTAATACTTAGGCATCTTTCTCTAATAAACATTTTCGCTCATCTTTGGAATGATACTGATAACGTTGAAAAACACCAAGCAAAAATCATTCTGTTGACGTGCTGACACCATCAGTATGAACGTACAATGACACGGAAGTCTGCTTTACGAGATTAATTTAGAATCCTCTTTGATGTTCTTGAGAACTCCACCATGAAGAACATGTCAATACCTTCCTCAGAGTTGGTCAGTGTTATGGCAACGCATGATTTCATTGACGCTGCTATTTGAAAATTGAAAGTCGTCAATGACTCTTGCTGCGCGAGCGGTATGGCCGCTAATAAAAATTGCAAGGAAACGAAGATTAAATACAAAAATCAGAATGAACTTAACTAATAGTCGAGGCCACCACCGGGGATAAATCCAACAACATCTATATATAAGTAAGAAACACAAAAATAACTTATCCATTATTTTAATTCTAGGAATACTAGTATATTAATTTGAAAAAATAAAACAATGATTACTTATCTTTATATACTAGTCATTACCTTTAAAAACTTACGGAATATACTTGCCGAAACTCATTACAGAGATGTCATCTATAGCATCTTTTGTATACCGGCCAAAATAAACTAATAACAGATAAGAACCGTGGGTTTTGAAATAAAAACTGATACAATTACACGAAAATCCTTTAATCTTGTCCAGTATATATTAGTTAGAACAAAAGAGCTCATATGACAAAAAAATTAAATCCAATTTTTGCGTTGTTGTGAGTTAGAGAGAAATAGGTATTCTTTCTAACAAAACAAGCTAAGAGTACTTCTATCGGCTGGAATTTAGAAACACAGGACTGCACCTCTGCAGAAGGTAAAAAAAAACAGGACGCCAACTTTTGAGCGTTGTTGGCTGTGGCAACCCGTTTGAGCTTAGGAACGAAAATCCTTGGTGGACCTGCATGCACACCAAAAAAAAAAACCCACGCCTTTCTTGGGAGGGAAACTCTTACTAGGCTAGACCAGCGGTCGGAGAGCCCCCGCTATTCAATCGCTGATCATGTCAAGCCCTAGCAACCTATATGATTGTCCCAACCCTATTTCCTTTATAGGCAAGTGCCAACCCTTTTTATCTATGCGTTGCTAGAAGCGCGGTGCCAAGGGTCTTCATCCTGAGAATGACGTTAAACTCTATTGATTGTAGGTCCTTTCTAGACGTCTGGGGAATGTAAAGCACCCCTTCATTAGCTATGCTTCCATGTCCACTCTGGCCGGTATGAGTGCGTAATACGTTCAGGGTCCCATCTATAGCTTAAATAAAGATGTTTTGTAAAAAAATGAGTATCCATAAGGCAATTAATTTATATGAAAAGTTTGTCAGCATTAAATAACCCACGAGGTTGATATGCCGTTAAAACAAACAAAGCAAAAAGCCAGAAGATTAGAATTTTTAACAATCTACGAATATTGATTTTTAAGTTACTATTGTTAGAATTAATTTTAACAAGAAATAATCTAAGGAATTCTAGTTTCTGTAATATTCGTTATTGTTAGTATTTTTTTTACATTTCAAATATTATGGTCTTTTTAAATGCACTCTATACTCGTGAATTGTTTTTTTCTAATATGATTTCTATTTTCGAAGCATAATTCTTAATTGACAAGTTTTTTTACAATGGTACAATGTATTTATTTAAATATTATTTTACGATCCACTGAAAATGTAACAATTGAAAGAGCTAACAATTAAGAAAGTGAATTTTGGTTTTAGAATTTTTTTGTTGTACATTAGAATTGATACCATTCATATAATGTGTGTGCATTTGCTGTGGCGCGCGTGTGTGTGCTGTTTGTGTATGTTTATTTTCAAACTACATTTTTACAATTAAAAACAGTGTTACTCTCCAGGAAAATTTGAAAAATCTTAAGGTATCTTTATATCTCGTTCAAGACCTCTCTCTCTCTCTCATATATATAATATATATCACGCACACACACACAGCACGCGCGCGTGTGTGTGTTGTGGTGTGGGTGTGGTGGAGAGAGAAGAGAGAAGAGAGAGAGAAGAGAGAGAGAGAGGAGAGAAGAAGAGAGAGCGAGGACAGACAGACAGACAGACAGACACCCGTAGCACCAAATTGATTAATTTCCCTAAACATATTTTTGCCATTTTCTGTTGCTTTACCGCATTTCCCATACCCAAAGAGCTTCTCTTCTGACTCAGCGCGTATGGTTAAAAAGAATACCCCCCCCCAAAAAAAAAATACTGGATGAAGAAGAGTAGGTCAATCAGCTAATGGAATTCTGAAAGGATTTTCCAATACTCAGCTGAGCATTAAAAAGTTTAAAAATGGTACCTTACTTCTTCTATCTGTTATGTTGTTACTTACATTATCGGAGATTATTCAATGTTGGTATCAGAGCCGAATTTCGATTTTTGTCTGCTTTTGACCATTGCCATCTCTGCTTCCTTTAAGCAATTAATCAGGTCACGTGGTTGGTTATAGCGAGTTCATTTATACAGGTAGACTATATAAATAAGTTGTATAAAAACTCTTTCTAATGATGCTCAAGCAAGCCATAATTTGTCACAGTAAGACCTTAGATGTCATGAAAAGCAACCATTTAATGTATCAATCTTCGTAACGAGTAGTGGTAGTCAATAATCCCTCTTAGTTTGACTATTAGTGAGTGGTGTCACTTTGAGCCTACACCTAATGGATCATATTCATTGATATTCTTCTAAGTACCACCCGAACATCTTAGCACGATAAAAGATACGGATAATGATAATTATATAGTTTTTTCCCACCACATTCAAAACTATGTTTATTACACAAGGCCTACCACAAAAATAGGCTTAAGTTATTCTCATTCAATCGCGATTTTGATGCCTCCCCTTATTGAACTTTTACAAAATTTCACAGGCAGCAAAGTTTAGTTAAGTTCAAAAGTGAAATATCTCCACGTTTCAAAAAGGTAGCATTCATACGTTGTCCGTTCTTGTCATTCGGAGAGTAGAAAACTGATCGTTTCCCAGCAGAGAGGGGGGAAATTTTCCCCAAACCGGCAAATTAGGGGGTTTACTGATATGGAACGAAGACTGGATGGATGGAGAGAATTTCAGGTCTTGAAACTAGAGAATGTGGCGTACCTCTTATGTATTACCACAGGTCACTCTGACCCAGGTGGAGGTACGTGTAGGGATCCATCGTATTAGTCAAAAAAGATACTTAAAAGTATCCGCATTCTATAGGGACTATAAACTTGATGCCCTACCTAAATCATTTGTATTAATGATAGCTAACTTGAAGATAATAATGTTTATACAAGGATTATTGTAACTTCCATGAAACCATTTATATGTGTGCAAAGAAATATTATCATTAAATACCAACTAATTAATGATATATAACATTGCATTAGATAGGAATACTTGGATGATATAGAGCAAATCTGTGTTAATATATTTGTATATCTAATTCATAAATGGTGCAAAAAATAACTTAAAGAAACAACTACACAAAAATGTAAATTGAATGACAGATGAAAGCGTTCTCTAACTTAAGGAATTAGCATAATTCTAGACGGTTTTAGAAAGCGTTAAATCATAAATCGTACCTATTTATGTAACTCTGCAAATAAAAAATTATGAACATTGTCGCAGTTTTACAATTGTTAATGCCTATAAAAAGGTTTTTCAAACTGATGACATCCATCATGGCTGAGACGCACAACGCGGGCCAATTAGTAATATGCAAGTATAATATATAGCAGATATAATGCTAATATTTAAATTCACCGGATTGATACTATTTCTTTCATAGAAGAGAAAAGCATATACGTGGAATAGTACACAAACATAGGGGACGACAATTTCCGTTCCAAATTTTTCTTTAAATTCTGTTTTTGTTTATTATTTATTATTTTGTTTGGAAATTCTCTTTTTTCGCTTTTGACTTTGGATTAATTCTACTTTGTTAAGTTTCATGCGGTAAAATTGCCACAAATATGACATAAAAAGTCCCGAAAATAGAAAAAAAAAATTAAAGTTTCATAAAATCTAAATAAAAATAAAACTTCAACAATACAAAAAAGCAACCAAGAACAAATTTCATGTAAAAGTAAAAATTGAATTTTGCTTTTATTATAATCATTTATACAAATAACTGTTTTCAAAAGTACAGTTGAGTTTAACTTATTTCACATCACCGTCATCTTTTCCTGTTTTCTCAATGATATAACTAGAATTATATTTATTTCCATTTTCTATCTCCTTTTCCAATTCTTCATACCAATATGGTTGGTTGATTCCAGGTCCATCTTAAGGCATATATATAATATATATTATAAATATATATATATATATAAAATATATATATATATATTAGATGTGTGTGTGTGAATAATAAGGCCTTAAATACCATGGGTATCGTGATTATAGACCATTTCCACTCGTTGGTTATCTGGAGCCCAAACCGAGCTTCTTCAGACCACTTTTTTATTTATTCAGGACAGCAAATGGGCAAATTTCAGTTTCATAGGAATAATCTGGATACTTCCTAGGTTAAGATGTGACATGGCAACGTATCACTAACCTAGGATATATATTTCTTAGTGAATTAACAACAAGATAAATAAATAAATAAAATAAATATAAAAGCTACTAATAGATGAATTAGGGACCTCTAGTTAAAAAGTAGCGGGGAAAGTAAGCATGTAAAACACGAACTAAGATCTAAATTGAGATAAAAAAGAACCCACTACGAGAGGATGCTATACCTTTCCCTGTTGTACCCCACTTGACCCAATTAGGAGAGAGGGGCCACACTGTCTAACAGGCAGGATAAAGAGTAGAACTCGAGTACGGCCAATAGATACAGGAATTTGAATAAAAGAATTAACACTAGACATTAACAGACTGACATAAACACCACCAATTTAATGGAAAAAGTAGAAAAAAATTTCCACCAATCACAAAAGACGCTTGAAAGAAAAAAATAGAACAAATATTGCCCCGGAGGCGGGGGGGAGAAATGCGATGAATTAAACCAAATTGCCGGCCATTTGCTTGCCTGAATAAAATAAAAACGTGCGTTGAAGAAGCTCGCCGGGCCCCCAGATACCCACGAGTTGGAAATGGTCCATAATCACGATACCCACGTTATGTAAGGCCTTTTTATTCACAAATAAATTTGCTCTGTTCTATAAAATAACATTGAGCTTCTCATCGAACCCTGAACGCATACAACAAACTACCGGTAAAGAATAGGACCAGCCTAGAATCACCTTGCATACAACAACTTGTTAGCCCAAAAAGTACTATATATATAATATATATATGATATATATATGTAAGTATCATTAATATATACTGATATATATATATATATATATATATATATATATAGTAAATATAAAATCATTCGAGTGAATAAACATTTTTATTAATTAATTGGATAACCTGGGAAAGAACGGCTTATATAGGCATGACAAACAAACAAGACACCCATTCGCTACCACATCATTTTCAGAAGTATGGATCTTTCACGAGCTCTTGAATCTTTGACTCTTATATTTAAGGAATCAATACCTCGTAACGGATATCTTCTGAATTAAATAAGAGTAGCTGAAGTACTAGTCAAAACTGAATAGAACCTTGATAAATTAACACCAGTGATTTTCATTACAAATTAATGTTTTATTATATATATTATTACGCCATAAAGAGGTATAATCCAGACAGACATTTATACCAAAAATATCGGTCAAAAAAAAAAAAAAAAAGAAACACTTACAAAAAGATAAAATTCTAAATAAAAGTAGTACATCAATTAAAAAATACCCCCACTATTCCAAAAACTAACGTAAACGTTTCTCTTTCTTTTCTACCACATTCCGAGTAAAAGTAACTGGAAAGTTGCTTTGAGTAGAGATAGTACTTTTATTTCAGGTTCTTAAAGTCCAAATGTTGGTTGCTCTTACAAATAAACATGTTAAAAAAAGTGAAACCAAATGTATTCATTCATAGATTACTTTAAAAAATATATATAAATGAGTCTCTTTTTATATTAGATTTAATTATTTCTGTTGATTAACACGTGAATAAAGCAAGGCAGAAAAAAGAAAGAAAAAGGAAAACGTTACTCTAAATTTTAAAATGATATAACTGGCCCAATATCAATATCTGTTTTCTTTAAGATAATCTAGTAAAATATTTTATCAGTTAATATAAACTTTTTTTATTTATTCATTATTAATTCCCATAATTAAGGGATATCGTGGAATGTTTAAATCCCCCTTTCTTGGTGTTTAAAAAGATGACGTTTTTATATATATATTTAACGAGAACTAAGTGTGCAGCATTAGAGAATATAAAGCCAATGAATAGAACACCTTCTGAAATTGAAGTATTGACATGTGGCACTTAATGTATACTTTGTCTAAACCGAACCTCTTTTTGAATGCTTATCTGTGACTTTTCTGCGGATATTTCCCATTTGTCTTAACTTATTTCAATGCTAAATGGAAAGAAACACTTTTTTACGTCCATTTTGCGTGTCTGTATTCACCTTAGAAATCCGCATTTAAACTCTTGCTATGCAGCGTATGTCACACTAGCGGAAAAATATGTACTATTTTAAGTTTGAGACTTTCAAGTCTGGTTTTTGATCAAGATCATGTGACCCAAATCATATCAAGTAGACAGATTGCTATGTTTTATATTAGTAGAGTACACACATCTAAATGGAGCAAAGAATTATTGTTGATATTATCAAGTCCAAACCTGACTGGCAAGCCAATTGAATCCCTCGTGTATAGACGTCTGGCACCGGTGAATATAATGAATATTCCTGCTATGATTTCTAAACATTACAAAATCTCCAGAGTATGACAAAAAAATCTATCAGTGTGAGTTTAATCTCTACTCTTTGGAGAGAGATAATCCGCCCTCTCTTGTCGATATCACAGGCTAGCCACTCTCGATCCGGAAAAAATTGCATTCTGCGATAAACCAACTACCAACCGACCAAGAATAGTTTCTAGTTATTTCTTCTAAACGTGAAAATTCGTCCCGTATTATATATACGCTTTCAAGGATAGTTTTTCTATGAAATCACGAATTATTATCAGAATAAACACGGTTGTTCAAATCAGGAGAATAGCATCTATGACTGTGGGCATGCCACGTAATTTCAATAATTATTGCTTATAAAAGATTCAGATGTAAACAATAACATTAATAATTTCTATAAATGTTAAGAAGGCAACTCCCAAAAATGCTATCATAATTATAAGAATAATTATTTTTATATGCACTTAATTGTAATGATGATTTTTGAATATCTTCATAAATTACATCTGATAGAGTCTGGATGCCTGCTCTCTGACCCGTTATTCTAACTACCGCTTCATGGGAGGAAGAATAGTTACACACGGTTAGTTAAACATAGGCGGCCACGTATATATATAGTATAATATATGTATGTATATATATATATATAATATATATTCATATAATATATATATATATTATATATATACTACTATATATATCTTGAAAATATCTTTAGTATGTAGTCTGGGGGTAATCTGTAGTACATTTGTTAATATCATTGAGTGCGTCCAACGTTTCCGGAATTTGTGCAGAACAAACATAAGTCTAATAAGAAGCGCCATGGCATGAGATCACAGGATGGAATCGTAGATCAAGAAGTCAGTTTAGCAGACATTACAACTTGACGTGAGTTCGTTCGTCATCGATTCGCCCCAAGAACTTTGACAAATAAAACTTTCTACACTATCCCACATTATTTAAGTAAACTACTAAAAATTCCACGCGGCAAGACACATTAGGTGGATGACAACTAGATGAATCATAGATTCCTTCTCTAGGAATTGTTTCTAAAGCCTGTTTTTCAAGTCTAATATATGCCATTAACTTAATTATTATTATTATTACAAGTTGCGGCTGGAAGAAAAATAACTGATGCTTTTCCTTAGAAATTAGCCGGATGAGATCACAAGCCTCGTCCATCAAGCTCCATTTCATACGAGCTTTGTAGTCAGAGATATTAGATACATTGATCAGATGGAGGAAAAAGTACTTACATTCTTATTTAAGGATCATTAAATCAATCTCCTAGCAATAAACAACAATCTAGACGTCAATATCTTATAACTGAACTGGTTCAGTTCTAAAGTCTCAATTAAAAAATATTGTATCATATAAACTAGGTAAGTAGATATAATCTATGAAGAACTCCTTGATGCGCATAGAGTAGTTTTAGAATATTGAGAATAAAGAAAAAATCCACCTTACAATTTCTTAAAGTTTTCCAAATTTCGCTACGTGTTATACCGCGATTCACTCAAGAATTTATTCTTACTCGAAAGATGATGCTTGACTTAATCTATGTTGTTATGACAAGTCATAAATGATGACGATTGAAATTACCTAGAACATCTGTTTTATTTCCAGTATTTGCCTAGCCAGACGATCGTCATTAGGAACTTAGAGTTGAGAAGTAAATATATATTACTTGTTAAGTTTTAACATTATTGTGTTTTCACCACCTATTTCTAAAATTATCACTGATTTCTCCAAGTTTTAAAAATATCATTATATTGTCTTGTTTTTGCACTTGAACCATATTATCGCATTTGCACTTTCATTGCTCTTGTGAATTAAACTTTTAAATGAGCGATGGAATACTCACTATATATATAACCATATATATATATTACATACTATGACTATTATATATATAATGATATACTATATATAATATATATAATTTTGTTACTTATCATAATTAAAAGATAGATCTAGACAGCACAACAGAATATTGATAAAACTTTAACCACATGAATTATGAATGCATTGCAACTTTTACTGATGTGATGCAGACAGTTGACTAAATGATTATTTACGAATTCAGAAATTAATTTTTGTTACGACATATTAAATCAAGCAAGAGAAATATTGCATGCGTCTGTAGCAATCAATTTAATCAGTCTTTTCTTATAAAAATGTTATGTTATTTAATACTTTCTCGCAATTATTAAACTTTTGCATGATATGCTTAGCAATATAAAATCTTAGCTTAAAAGCTGCTTGGAAGCTGAAATAGAATATATACATTCATCATAACAGATATGACATATTTTAACTATTTAAATAGAGAAAACTTCTAGACTCAATAGAGTTATCGGTCTAAGAAATAAGACTTCACGAAACTGAGATCAAATCCTGAATAAGTTTAGCATTTTCTTCTCCTAATACCTTTTGTAACAGCAGAATCCATCTCTTTGCACATTTTCTTTTTTTTTTTTTTTTTAATTTTTTTTTTATATCTAGGGCCATGATGTGCCTTTTGCTTGTATGCAATCGTTCACAAGAAACACAAACTAAAAAACAATAGTCGCTAGGAGACTAGGACTCTTTCAATAGGGAATCTACTCAATCTACCCGAAGGAAATCAACTGTTGAAAAGGACAGCAGGCTTCGTAGTTACTCTTCCCACTGGCTGCATCTCATAAAAATGGATAGAAGAAATAAATGAATTATTTATGATTATCAATAGCAATAAATATGCGCGTCTCTGACCATACATATTTAAGTTCTTAATGTAATACAATATATTGAATTAGAAGACTAGGGAATTTAACATACAATGCATATGAAATACAATACACTTATTTAATTACATTTTAATTGGTTCTGATATAAAATAATTCATAGGAGTGGTTCTAATACATTGGAAAACTAAACAATAAGTAGCGATCAATAACACGAGCAATTAGTTTAATTAAACTCTTGTTTGTTAAAAAACCAGGTGCAAATAAACAACCATGATATTTATGCCAACATCTTAATTTTTAGTTATACCATGAGACACATTGCAGATTGTAAACGCACAAACATGGGAGTTTTACAACTAACTCCAGATTTCATAGCGACATCGTTGAGTAAATAACGATTTATTCTGTAGAATAATGGCTTTTACTATAGATTAATAATCATTGCATAAAACTTACACAATTCAGAGGTATTGATATCTAAACGCAGTGGCGTAGTTTCGACTTACGACCAAATCAACCACAGAATATTTATGCTTATTAAAACAATTTATATGTAAGGCGTTTTTCGAGATTTATCGGATGTTTTCATTATGAATCACAAACATAACCTCAGAGCGAGCGATTTAACTCTTATCGTCGATTTTATTGTTGAATGTAACGAATACTAGTCTACATGAAAGTTTAATCAATTATAAAAGGGAATACAAGAATAAATACAATTTACTAATAATACTGGACCCGAAAGACACAAATTGTAAAAACTTTATTGTGCTTAATTAAAGTTTATAATTATAAATGTATTAAATCGCGTATTTTTAAAGATGACATTCTTGGGTGCCTTTTGCTTTTATTTTTTATGTAAGATTGTGCTATCTTTCTGTTGTTCTCTTTATCACATCAAGTTTTTCCATAATCGATAATAACTGTCCAAAAAGAGAAAACAAGTCAGCGAAAAAATCGTATGCTGGAATGTATAGATATGATTTATAATATTCTCCTACATACTTAAATGCAACATCACATTATAATACTATTTTCTGAGCAATTGAAAAGCATTTAATCACAGCATTTATGCATTTATCCAACTCGCTCCCCTATGAGCAGATTGCAACACACGACAGAGTTTATTAAATTGGATAATGC
Source organism: Doryteuthis pealeii (assembly GCA_023376005.1). NCBI lineage: Eukaryota > Metazoa > Mollusca > Cephalopoda > Myopsida > Loliginidae > Doryteuthis > Doryteuthis pealeii. Next base: position 100,832,241 of record CM042155.1, read on the forward strand.
TGCGGTCTGAATTCCCGCATATTCCATCTCCCAGAACTAGCAAACATTGACCAAGCTAAAATTCACCCTACTATATCATGGATAGCTTGTCTTGTAGATGAAGGGATTGATTCATATGTTTCTCAGGGGCATTAGGGCCGAATAGAGACGCAAGCAAACTTCATTCTGTTATTTAAACTCGAGTACCGATACTCATTTACCTACAAACAACCTTACCTAACAGCTGAGATCGCAAATGTCGATTGGGGTCATACACACGCGTCTGAAATGTCGATCTCAAACAAACATTAAAATTGACATAAAGTCAGACTCAAGCTTCACTAACTCTTAATGTTCATGCGTTCACATCAAGCTGAACCACTTCAGTGCATTTTTTATTCAAGTTAGTATTCTAACGTATCTCTCTGGA